>JAKUCM010000007.1:45000-102500 GCA_023374145.1 Lepidium sativum | reverse complement strand
TTGGTACTCTCTCGATAGCTTCAATAGTTCACTGAAAGCCTTTGGTGTAATGAACCGTAAGCCCTTCTGAAAGAAAGAATAAGAGAAAGGCTTGGTTGCGGGAACCGACGGTGACGAAGCGGGCCGATGCGGCCATTTCCCTTTGTAAGGTAGGCCTTTTGATAACTAATTAGAGTTGACATGAAATGGATCACGGGAAAAGACGTATCCGATGAATGATTCAATCCCCTCCCACTCACACGGGTTCTTCTATTGAAGGGCTTCCCCTTCTTCTATGTGAAGTGGGGAAAGGTCAGAGCGGAACCTAGATAGAACGCGGAGCGCCGGCCCCTTAGCCGATACAGTTACCATGCTTACCAGCTCTTACCATTGCCGCTTATAGATGGGAGGTAGGCGAAGGTAGCTTGCTTCTCTTCTCCTAGGCTACCTCCACTCCACATGGTTATTCGCGAAGAAAAGGCAGCGAGCGGTTCTTCGCTTAGTAGAGCTACCGGCCGGCGTACGACGACCGCTTCTTGTTCTCGCCCAGCCGCTTCTTTTGATTTGATTATTATTTGAAATCCTAGACTAAAGAAGAAGCTCCAGAATCCGCGCAGGGCAAAATCTGCAGCAGGAGAAGAAAGAGGGTCCAGGTCAATTTGATAATGAAGCGAAGGTCCCCCTTACTCCCTATTCCCTCTTAAAGCTTTATAAAGCTGGGCGGTTGGTTAAGAACTACTGACTGTAAACTATAGATAGCAGTTACAGTCACTCAATTGAAATGTTCGCCTTTGGAATGAAGATGGATGAGCAGGGGAGTTTTCACTCCTACGTGGTATTCTCTTCCAACAAGGGTTACGGCTAAAACACCGCTTACTTTTCAAAGACAAACTGCTCCTAAACCAAGCCTGAACACGTTTCCAGTTGTTGATCGACGCGTGTCGTGATCACCAGCATAGTCGGCGTCACAATAGCCAACTATCTTACACTGTTCTCCTTTCTTATACAGAAGACCATAGTAAAGTCTTCCTTTCATGTACCTCAATATTCGTCGAAAGTGAAGTTTCTTTGGATTTTGCATGAATCGACTAACCACTCCAACTGCATATGCGATGTAGGGCCTTGTCAGGGTTAGCGCTTGTGCTAAGCGATAAGAATTCGTTCTGGAATGCCGGCGCGGACTGAAGGATGATGTTTATTAGCCAGACAAATCCTTAATTCGAAAGACGACAATCAAAGCATCACGACTCGTGGAACATTCATTCCTAAAAGGTGTAAACCCGTGAGATCGGTAGACAACCCGTAAAAGGAAGCCGCTAGGCATCAAGCCCTATTATCTTACACCTAGGGAGGGTGGCCGTTGTTGGGTTTTTCTCAATTAGAGTCGCAAGGAGTTTGCTGCTCGTTGGTAGTGGAATGCTGACTAACCGTCTCCGTCCCCCTATGATGAGAAAAAGCTTTCCGAGTAGACGAGGACCGATCTTCTCTTTCTTTAGTCTTACTCGTCTTATGGCATTAGCCTTTGCGGATTCCTTAATCCGCGGGACAGCTGTCTCGGCACATGTCAATCCTTATGTCCCCAGCGAGCAGGTCAAGGTACTCTATGTTGCTGCTTGCCTTTATCTTCCAGTCTGCCAAGCAAGCTTGTTTATTCTATGTTATTGATAAATCGCTATTTCCCCCAAACCGCTAGTTTTCATACGACTCAGAACTTATAACGTTGTTCTGTCTCCAAACAGAGAGCTCGTAGGCCTTATTCTTTGGATAAAAGTAGCGACGAGCCGACTACTACGACCACATGCGCATCTAGCGCAGTGGCTTGTCACTTCGTACCTTGACCATCTTCCGAAGTTCTAAATAATCTACTGATCAAACGCTGTAGGGGCGGACTGCTCTACATTCAGCCACGCCACAGTGACCCCCCGAAGCGATCTGCCTCATTGCAGGACGAAATCCGGCAGCCAATTGCTGGCTCTGAATAACCAGCCCAGCAAGAAGTTCAATTCTTCCATAACATAACGGGGCGGGGTTGCGCGCGAGCCGAGTGACGTAGATGCACAAGAGTACTTCGCGCCACAACCATCTCTTTTTTATACGTTCTACGGACCGATGCCTGCTGCTTCATCTGGTAGAAAAGAATCATAGATATGCCGGTCATTAGAAGGAAGAACCACCATAAAAAGATTCCTCGTGTATCATCTGTAGCAAAACTATGAACGGGAGCTAGCAATCCGGACCGTATTGAAAAGGTTCCTGAGACACAGCATGGAAAAGTCACAATATTAAGAAACGAGGTCCAAGAATGAAGAAGGGGTAAAATTACAGAATGAATACGAGCTGTGGCTAATACCCGAGGCATAAAAGAAGCATTTTCTACGGGATCCCGAAACCACCAGCCACCCCGACCTAATTCATGATAAGCCCACCAACTTCCTGGCAAGATGCCTACGGTTAAAAACCACCAACATGTCAAGATCCAAATTCGAATTGGTTCCTGGTCCTGATCAGAGACCACTGTGTTCGCGCCGGCGGTCCAACAAAGAGGCGAAGTAGTGGTCTCTTTCTTTCCATTACGAACGACACGCTTCGCCTGCTCCCTCCCCGTGTCCACTAGCGCTCCTGCCCAGAGCAAAGAAACTACCTTTTTCGTAGATGAATTAGGTGCAAGTCGATGTTTTTAACAACTCTTTCATAACATGAAGTAGATCTGATGTCTGGGCAGTTCAAAATTCTCTGCAGTGACCTGACAGAGAGAAAGGCTGTACGCGAATCGGGGCTAAAGGCGGCCCACCTAATGGCTTCCCTTTGTTCAAAAATGGAGGACGAAAGGTAGCCATCGCTACGTAGAGCGTCCTGTAGCTTCACTTCAATATCAAATTGAAGATCCGCTACTTTGTGGTTATACCGCGGGAGGAACCCATTTTCCACCTGCCGAAGCAAATTTTGTTGCAGTTCGGCACGTCGCTGCTCTTCAGAGAGCAATGAAAAAAAAACCCTCCACTTCAGCATCTTCGGGTGCTTATGTGTATGCTTTATAAGTTTAGGAAATTCAAAAGGAATCGGATCGCCGACGATCCTCGTTGTCATGTCTCCTTGTCTTTCTGTTCCTCTAGCTAGGCTAGAGCAATATATTCTAGATTGAAAGTAAAGAATAAAGAATTACATAACATAAATAGGGTCCATTGCGAATCAAACCATTTGTCCTTATTGAAATAAAAGACGCACGTCGCTCGAAGAACTTTTTTTGTCTTTATCCCAATTCAATACTAAACAAGTACGGACTAATTGAATACTTGTATCAAAAATTCCTCTATACGAAATTCCTCGAATTGGTTTGCCATTTCCATAAAGGATCTAATTTACAACTCGAAGTCGTACATTGTCCCTTTCCTGCAACAGATCGGGGGGAAAAGTGTTGCTACATTTAGACCGTCCATTAGTTCATATATGATGACAGGTCGAACCAAAATACCCCTTTTTGCTAGGTGTAATCCGTTGGACATAGATCAAATTTTTTTGAATCCCTTGGAATTTATTTTCTTTCTTTTTACGGGTCGTAGCGGTTCTTCCATGTCAACTTAGTTGCAAAGCATCCTAGAGGTTGATTGGATTTTTCCAGTACTCTCATACTAGGCTAGGCTTTAGCTTCTACTGGGATTTTTAGATCAATTGCTATTTAATAGGGTGGACATGAAGGCGTTGTTCGACGAAGGGCTTGTTCTCTTTTCGACGGTAACTCGATAAAAAATAAGCTAAGAGAGATGTGGCAAAGAAGGAATTGATAGAGGTGCGTCGAGAAGTTCCATACCCTCTTGATAGAGTCAATTGCCTTGCTTGTACTTACTTAAGTAAAGATTGGCCATACTTAACACTTAACACTGACCCAATTGAGACCGTGGCCACACCTTGATAAAAAAACAGTGATGATGTGGTCAACCCTGGATAGGTGGCTCTTCGGTGGGGGAAGGATCACGCTAGTCGTCTGAATGTGTGGTGTGTAGTGGGCGCGTCTTTTAGTCTTCTTACAAATCGAAATCATTGATAAAATATATGATTCTCGTTCTCGAAACTCCACTCTTTTTCTCTTTCAAACTAGGAGGATTGGCATTTGGCCAAGATGTGATCTATCTCTTTCCTTGGTAGGAGTGTAACTTAGGTTTTTCTTTAGCGAGGAGCCGTTTCACTCGGCGGGACAGTCGAATGATCAAAGCGAAATGCTTTAGGCATCTTTTGAGCATGTTCAGCTTCCAAAATTCCTGGAGTCCCACAGCATTCTCATAGAAAGAAAAGATGGCTAGTATATCAAACTATTTTTTTATTGTAGAAAACGATCAGTTCTTTCGATCTTGTTTGGGTTTGCTCGCGAGACCTTTCTCAATTCCAGAAATGGGGGAGCCTATGTAGAATAAGCTGTAGAAGAGCACCACCGCGTCAGGTCCCGACACATGGGGGATTAATTAAGCTGCAAGGATCGTGAATCAAGGGAAGGGAAGAATGAGACCAGAATTTTGAAGTCACCCCCGACCGAGACCTAGATGGCAACCTAACCTAGTACGTCATAATTGAGAAAGGGAACACCCCCCAGAGCCAGAACACGGGCGCCGACCTTGATCTCGAAAGGGGTACTTGTATGGGATGGTTAAACATGACTCCTAGAAATAAAACTTTTATGCGCTAGGAGGTCGTCTTTCTAGTATGAGAATATGCACCGGAGAGAAAGGGAAGAAAGGCTGACCAATTGCGGATTCCGTTGTTGAGAAGTCAAGAGTTGAGCTTGTTCCATCCCCTCCGTGGAGAATCTACTTCTGAGAGTGGAAATGAGAGAAAGTAGCAGTCATTGCACTGCCAGGATCCCATTAGCGATCACCGGTGGTTTGTTTGGGTTTCAAGACTTTGGGTAATCAGTTGTGACTACCCTCTGATTTTCCAAGCAGGAAGAAGCATCTCTAAAGCTAGAAGTCACAGCGTGCTTTCAAAGAAGTCAGAGTACTTTGTGAAGAGAAAGGCAAATGCGAGAAGAAGGAAGACTATTAAACAAGTAGTAGCAATCTAGAAATAGAGTGGAAAGCTTACGGCTAATGCTACATCTTTCTCCTGAATAGTTGACTTGAATCATTATCTTTGTGAAAGAGTACTCTAAGACAAGAAAGTAGCTAGCCGGGAATTCAGACTATCCCTCAACAGGAATGTCACAGCGGATCATAAAGATCTTTCCCTTGCCATAGATTCATTACTTGAGAAAGTTCTCTATCACAGCGGATACTAGAAGTCGAAATGCTAGACTAACTTGCCATTGAATGAAGAAGCAAGTCTGTCTTAGTGGAATCAGAGCTAAGGGATGCTAGCGGGAGGAGCAACTCTATGCGTTAGTTTGGATTTCTTCTGAATAAGAAGTCGTAGAGTGAAAGCAGAAGCAAAGCAGTTCTTTTTCTTTGGTGGGAAGTGAAAGCTCAACAGTTTCAAGCGTAGTGGAAAGCGCATAGTTCTTCTATTCTAGTTCTTTCTGGGAAAGACGTTTCTAAGCTCTTCTTTCAACGCTATACAGGCTTTCTTGCTTTGATGTGGACTCTTCCGCATTCTAATGAAACGGTCCCAGCCCGTGCATCTATTATAGCTCCAGCGGTGGCTAAGAATGGTCTTCCCAAGATTCTCTCCGATTGGCCAGTATCAGGTCCCGTGTCCATGATCATGAAGTCAACTGGGATCCGAGCTCCTTCTACAACAACTGGGACGTCGGTAAGTTTTCCAAGGGGTTGTCTTGGCGTCATATCTGCCATTTCCAGTACAACGTGTGTTGGCTCGATTTCTCCCGGTCTTATCCTCTTATAGGTGTGGAGAGGCATGATGCTCACACTAGCTCCAAGATCGCATACTCCTCGTGTGATGCTAGCTCCTCCTATCAAGCACTCTAGGTCGAACTCTCCTGGATCCTTGAGCTTAGGCGGCATTGGTTCCTCTTCATAGGGATGAAAACTTTGTTTGTGTCGTTTTCAGCGATGTGCGTCTCGTGTTTTAGTGCATTGGAGATCCAAATAAGCTCTTCTTTGTTCTCTTCAAGGTCTGTCTAAAGTTCACTGGTGTCCTCTATGTCAGAGTCTGGATCGCTTCCTAGAGCTTGGCATGTCTTCACTTCTTCAATACCTCGCTTATTTGATAAGATATCCTTAAAGAACTTAGAGTAGACTGGGATTTGAGTGAGAGCATCAGTCAATGGGATAGTTATGTTCAGCTTCTTCAGATGCTCTGCAAACTTTTCAAATTGCTTGTCCGGCTGCCAATCTTTGAGGGAACGGGACGGGTGGTTGGTATGTTCGCAGAATAGGCGTGGCCTGAGGATGTGCTTGAGCACTCGGCTCTGCTGTTTCAGCCTCCTTTGGTTCTTCCTGAACTTCTTCAAGAATTGCATCCACCTTTCCTTTTCCCTTTTTCATCCGTACAGGTCCTCTAACTTCCCTACCGCTGCGTAAAACAACGGCTTCACAATGCTGTCTGTCGGTTTCTTTAAGGTGTGTGCACTCTGGATCTGTCTGCGCTGCTTTGGTGTCTAGGACCTCCACTTGTGACTCTAGCTTGCCAATCCTCTCTTTTAAGGCTCTAAGAGACGTCAACTTTGTTGCTGAGGGCTGTCGGCGCTTTCTCGTTTTCTATCTTGCCAACCAAGAGTTGTTCCAGGATTGTCTCCACTCTTGACTCAAAGCCTTTGGTCAGCGTCCTGCTTTGGTCATCTTGTCTTTGCAGGGTCTCGCTTTTTGTGGAGATTCCATAGACTTGGCATACCTGTCCTTGGTGCGCAATCGGTGGCTCTTTCCTTAGGAGTTTCTCGAGTTTCTCGTTCATGATCTCCATCACTCCCGCAGGTTGGGGTGATTCTTGCTCTATTGGCTCCTCATGATACATCCCTTGCTCATGGCAAAGTTTTCTATCACTGCATATGCTCTTTCTACAGAGTTGTTAATGAATGCCCCTCCTGATGCAGCATCGAGGGCCCATCTTGTACTCTCGTGTCGTCCCCTGATAGAAGATATTGAGCAATGCCTCATGATGGAAACCGTGATGAGGGCACGAGTTGATATAAGACTTGAATCTTTGCCAGGCTGTAGAGAAACTTTCCAAGACTCCTTGTTTGAATCCCGCAATGAGGTTTCTAAACGTGATCGTTTTGCTAGGAAGACGATCTTTAGCAGAGGCTTTTCGACCAGTTACTGTCCGAGCAGGGAGAATAGTCTAAGAAGACTCAACTGCCAGAAGAGGTTTCAAAGTTAAGAAAGGTAAAGATTCATCCCCGGTTCTTGTTCGAGAATCCGCAGCAATAGATGAGACTGTTGGGATTGAGCTTTCCTTTTTGGAAGCTCGCCCTGGTCTGGTAGTAGTGAGTGTAGCTTACTTTCCGTAGTGTGCTATTGATCTCAAGCTCTGGTAAGCCTTAGGGAAGCTAGAACTTCTCCAACTATAAAAAGCTGTGTAGGCTTAGTTTGATTCTACAACTTAAAGGGTTTATCCTTATTTCGTATTTTGACAAAGCAGCCTCTTAACACCGACGCTCGTTATGGCCCCAACTGGAAGAATGTTGTAAGAGAAGTGAGCTCGTCTGTATCCACAACAAAAGGCACTCGAAGGAATTTATCTTTGCTCTCATATTCCTGAACCGACATCTGACCCATTTTAGGACCAGCTCTTTGTCTTCTCTGCCTCTTCTTATACTAATGATGTTCCCAGGGTTCGTCGATTAGCGTATTTTCACACTTTCGAGTGAGATATAATAGTTTATCCTTAGCAGGGAATACCTTTCTATACAAATAGAAGAATCCACCAGGAAGAAAAAGACTGGAAAAAAAAGTTCTTTCTGCTATTCCATCTCATGTCATGCAAAAGGCTTCTCCCCCTTCCTCAATATGCAGCATCGTCTTCTTGATAGACAAGCGAGTAGGCAGCTTATGCCGTTTCCCATGATACAAGGGCTGACACTGCTCACGAATCAACAGTTTGCACACCAGCTGAACACTACTAAAATCTATATATAAAAAATGTAAATGAAACTTGTTAGAGGGGAGAGGCTTCGCTTGCGAGCGTTGGTTGTGGTTTGTTGAATTTCTCTGAAGGACGCGCTGGTGTGAGCATGATCGATTTGCCTTGGTGGGTTAAAACATAAGTGTTAGCGCGACCATGGTGGGTGACGTCCATGTCATAAATCCATGGACGGCCAAGGATGCTGTTGTCTCTTTTTCTTTGCTTTGACCTGGAATACCAGGCTGTCTTGATGGCATCGAATCCCCTGTTGTAGGATCTTTGACAGAATCCCCCGCATATTCATAGGTTGAAAACCTCAAGGAGTTGAGTTGGGCTGCTCTTTCTGCTTTAGTCAATCAATGCGGAGGTACCTTTCTTCGCTTAGTAGTAGTAGCACTACTCTTGCTATAGGGGTTATTTATAGGCTGGTAGCTCCAATTATGATAAGGAGCTATATCTCTCGGAAAATGCGTGGGATACCTTGGTAAGGCCTCCTAAAGAGAACTAGTTAGCACAGTCATCTCAATCCACTCAGGCAACTCAAGACTACAGCTTTTATGACCCTCCTTATTAATCTAGATAATGAAAGAGTAGTAAGCTTCTTTCCTTGCTGCTTGAAAGAATGCCTTGGCACACTCATACTAGAAGTCAAAGAAAGAACTCGGGTCTAAGCTCTCAACTTCAAGGAAGGAAACCGAAAGAGCAGAAATGTCATCTACCTTTCCAACGGAATCTTTGACCGGCTAACGTGAGTTATAGTAAAAGAGAGAGACTTTAAGCTAAAGAAACAACTTATTTTTACCTAGACATTCTTCTAAGAGTTCAGGGCTAATAGGCCCAGTCTGATAGTTATTGGCTGAGAACATAGAGCGGGGAAAGTTCTGACTTTGTGGTTCCCTAAGAGCTGTTACCTCCTGCCCCGGAAAAGCCTAACCTGTCTAGCCGGAAAATGCCTCCTTTTTATTTCCTCCAATAGATAAGTTCTAACACTGCAAGGTGTTATTCTGGGAGTGTTGCATGCCCAATAGAAATATTTATTAGACTCTACCCCTTACAGAGAGAATAATACAAACTTTAATACCCTAAACTCCAACGGAAGAACTCCGGCAAAGACTTCCACTATGAGCTCGATTGTTCCGCTTAGGGCCCGTAGGAATCTGAAGCCTTAGACTTCTTACACCGGGACAAATGAAACTACTATATCCGGAAAACTTCTACTCTGTCACTGTTTCCCGCGGCTTTTTTTTTTTTTAATGGAATTACAGCGAAGTCGAGTATGGACAGAGAGGGTAGCTCCTTTTCGTCGAAAGCTTTGAAGCAGTAGCCACTCTCTGCGCATGTTCAATAAGATAGCAGCTCGATCGAAAGATATATATATATATCGAGGTGGGGTTAGCCGAGGAATTCAGTGAAGTTTCCCAATCTACAATCCTAGCCCCCCTAGCAGGTAACCATTCTCTACTCACTTCTTGGGGCACTTGGTACTAAAACCCCTCTCTCCAACCAAAGAACCGGACATGATAATTTTTCATCTATTTCACTCCCCGATGGGGGTTCTTTTCACCCTTCCCTCGGAGTCCAGAATGTCATATATCTCAGGAGCTAGATTAGTTCCCGATGAACAAGTCAAAATTGCCTCAACCAAAATGGATGGAATTGGATCATCAACGGGCGAAGTGAGTCAAATACACTCTTTCTCGGCTAGTGTAGTAGACTCCATTATGGTCATTCGTAACGGCTCCATATAGTTTGATTTTGGGGCGTAACGTTGTGATTGTTCCATCGACTGACCGATACTAGTTCCAGAGGCATCTTCCATTCATATCGATTTGGGTTTTTCTGCACCATATTTTGATCTGCCTCTTCTTCGACCCGGAATTCCCAGCAAATCCTTTACTCCTCGAATACAATGGGATTTTACACCTGGCGAATCTTTCACTCTACCTCCTCTTATTAACACCTGAGAATGTTCCTGCGAATTATGACCTTCGCCCGGAATGTGAGCAAATATATCATGTCGATTGCTCAACCGTACTTTGGCTATCTTACGTGGAGCGGAATTCGGTTTTTTCGGTGTTCTCGTTGAAACACGCGGGCATACTCCTAGCTTCTGGGGACATTTATCCAAAGCTCGAGTACGGTCCGTGCGCCGTTTTTCTTCTCTACCATGACGAATCAATTGATTAAACGTGGGCATTATTTTATTCTATTTCCTATCTTTTTCCCCCCATTTTTTGCCCTATCACTTTACTCCCGATCCGAAGCACCCCTTTTCCATTCATAGAGAAATCCAATCGTCAAAATAAATAAAAAGGCCATCATGGACCAAAATCCAAACAGATCAATCTTGTTGGGAGGTACTGCCCAAGGAAAGAAAAAGGTGACTTCCAGATCAGGGATTAAAAATAAAATTGAAACAAGATAAAATCGTATATCGAAACGACTTCTGGCATCACCGGAAGGATCGAAACCACATTCGTAGGCCGACAATTTTTCTGGGTAGGTAGAACTATTGGAAGCAAATGGAAAAGGAACACCGAGTAGGATCAAAGAAACTAGCAGACTAATCACTAAATAGATAGAAATTGGTGCAAATTCTGACATCATTACAGCCCACTTTGTTTTCTCGCTCCTTGCTGGCGAAGAAGCGGCATATCGAAAAATAAAGAAAGAAGCAAAAGCCCCATCCCGAAAGGCTTGCAGACCTTATATATAGCCCCCCCCAGGGCCGTCTTTCTTGCGGAATACTTTATCTTGTAAACGAGAAAACTCGTCCGAGAGGGGCCCGGTTTCTTGGAGGTCTTTAAATATATCATAAAGACGCTCCAAGGACTCTTCCCCACTAGCGGTTTTGGGGTTATCGAGGGCCCGAGCCCCACGCGCCATCCAATCGCCGGTTGGGTCATAGAGAGCCATTAGTTGAATTATTTCGGCTTTGACCTCGAAGAGGTCTTCGGCTTCTATTCGGGCCATCGCTATGATTTCTGCAGATGGAAAGCCTTCTGGGTATTTCCCCAAAAGGCGACGTTGGATGTCCCCAACGCTCTCCCCCCCAATCATTTCATCCCCCCTGTAGGGATAGGGGACTACTGGCCCAGCTTCCTCCCCCCCGGAAGGGACTGGATTCGCTGGAAGGACAGGCCCTGCTTCCTCTGTCCCCTGATTTACCGAGGGTTCCCCCTCTTCCGTCTGGGACTCCCCTGCCGGGGGGGAGT
Organism: Lepidium sativum; assembly: GCA_023374145.1. Classification (NCBI taxonomy): domain Eukaryota; kingdom Viridiplantae; phylum Streptophyta; class Magnoliopsida; order Brassicales; family Brassicaceae; genus Lepidium; species Lepidium sativum. The sequence goes on along the minus strand of JAKUCM010000007.1, from coordinate 91,299 downwards.
CCGTGTCCGTTTTGGAGGACGAGAATGGTTCCTCGAGAACTTGAAGTTCAAAGGAATTTTCCTCCCACGGGGAGGAGCTCTCCGCCCCGTAAGGGCCCGTAGAAGGAAGTGCCCCTCCTATTACATTTACATTCCAGACCAAACAAGAACATTCCAAGAGCGGGGGCAAAGCCAGATCCACTAGGTGGATGACTTCGATCCGGATCAAAGATCCTACGAACCCGACTGAAAAGACTAAGAAGATATATAGAATCCTCTTCAGCGGCCCTTTCAAACGAAAGCTCAAATAAGGAAAGGCCATTACGAGGGATAGGACCAAGAGGGCCAAATAAAGGCTGCACCTAGTGGTCATTATAGCGCTTCCTTCTGATCCTAGAAAACGTCCGAAAAAACTACCGAGCAGGAGCAACACCACTCGCACCAGGGAATTTGTGGAGAACAGCCATCGAACGATATTTTTCATAAATTTCAAATTCATAGTAATTTTCGACTAAATGAAATCCACACTTTGACACCTAAAATCAGACAATGACAGAGCGGCCAGTGATTGAGTGATAGATTTCTCGACGTCCGGAGAACGCTCGACCGAAGAAATGAGTAACTAACAAGGAAGATTTTTTCCCCAACTTTATTTATTAACGGGCATTTTCGGGGACTAGCCCGCTTCCCATTACTCAGCCTGTGAACTCTCCTAGCCTTTCAGTATTCCTTTAATCTACCCTAGGAAAAAGCACTTTCTTTTGTGAAAGAGTTATTCTATGAAATAAAATCTCGTTTTTTCACATATACAAGCTAAAACTACAACAAGTGGGAGAGGCAGGATTCGAACCTACGTAGAAAAACTTCAACAGATTTACAGTCTGCCGCTTTTGACCACTCGGCCACTCTCCCCTTCCCGGGCCGAGGCTCCCTCAATGGGTTCTAAGAAGGAGGTTTTTTCCCTGAATCAATAAAAAAAATAAACTTATTGATTTGATTGAAGGGAACTAATACTATTTCTTAGCTTAGCTAGCGTTCCGGGAGAATCTAGTCATTTAGTCAATTCATAACAATCTCTGTAAAGCAAGGGGCAAAGCTTCTACGACAGCTTCCCCCTCATGTAGTCGTCGGCCTTCCCCAGCCCCCCTTCGTCGCTTCTGGCGAAGCTGCGAGCCTACCCTTCTCGAGCCTACTTAAATAGCTTACGCTTACCAAGCCTAGTCTACTAAAAGAGGGCTACAGTAAGCAAGCTTTCCCCCTTTGTTTTTGTTGTGGGTCGCGCCTCACCGCAGGCACTGAATGAATGAAATGAGTGGTCTGCAAGCCTTCCCCCTTTTTAATTACCAAGAACTTCGTTGCCACTAGTGGCGAATAAAATTTCAACCATCCCACCCGAAAACCACTCGGAGCCTAAAGAGAGTTCAGTCTACAAGAAGCTGGCAGAGCTTTAGCCATTGGACTACATCGCACTATCCTACCTAAACCCTTTTCTTGTTTGTTCGGATTCTTTTCTTTTTCGAATGAGGCTAGTGGAGACAAATTCCTTCCGACTAATGAAGAGATACTACTCCAGTCTTCCCATTCATTCCCAGTGGATCCTTCTTCTTCCTAAGAATTTCACGAACCAAGTTCACCTATACGAGAGTGAGGAATCAAAACCAACAATAAACTTCCCACTTTTGACACGATTCAGCTAGTTTAGAAACAAAGGAGAAGGACAGGGGCCGTTAGGTCAGAAAAGCGATAACTAACAAATCTCCCCAAGTAGGATTTGAACCTACGACCAATCAGTTAACAGCCGACCGCTCTACCACTGAGCTACTGAGGAACAACGGGAGATTAGATCTCAATCTCATAGAGTTCAATTCCCGTTCTCAACCCATGACCAATATGAACTCGAAGTTTCCTTCGTAACCCCCGGAACTTCTTCGTAGTGGCTCCGTTCCATGCCTCATTTCATAGGGAACCTCAAAGCGGCTCTATTTCATTATATTCTATCCATATCCCAATTCCATTCATTTAATATCCCTTTGGTGTCATTGACATAAGAGATGTCGTTTCTAGTCTATCTCTTTCTATTTCTATATATGGAAAGTTGCAAAATCATCATATAATAATCCATAAATTTAAATAGAAAAGAAAAAAAGGGAGGTTTGTGATGGTTTTTCAATCTTTTATACTAGGTAATCTAGTATCCTTATGCATGAAGATAATCAATTCGGTCGTTGTGGTCGGACTCTATTATGGATTTCTGACCACATTCTCCATAGGGCCCTCTTATCTCTTCCTTCTCCGAGCTCGGGTTATGGACGAAGGAGAAGAAGGAACCGAGAAGAAAGTATCAGCAACAACAGGTTTGATTGCGTGACAGCTCATGATGTTCATATCGATCTATTATGCGCCTCTGCATTTAGCATTGGGTAGACCTCATACAATAACTGTCCTAGCTCTACCGTATCTTTTGTTTCATTTCTTCTGGAACAATCACAAACACTTTTTTGATTATGGATCTACTACCAGAAATGAAATGCGTAATCTTCGCATTCAATGTGTATTCCTGAATAATCTCATTTTTCAATTATTCAACCATTTCATTTTACCAAGTTCAATGTTAGCCAGATTAGTCAACATTTATATGTTTCGATGCAACAACAAGATGTTATTTGTAACAAGTAGTTTTGTTGTTTGTGTCCGTATGTTACTGGTTGAGTGGGCTTTCCCTTTGTTCCAGTTATTTCCGGTCATGAAGGTGTAGGCCAAGGACGGAGTCGAACCGTCATTACAGGATTTGCAGTCCGATACATTTCCATTATGTTACCTAGCCAAACCCGCCACCTCATGTGCCAAAGTAAAACGGTTGTTCTTTCTTCCCTCTTTTTTATACATATGCTGGGGAGGGCGGAGCGCTCTATATGACCGGCGGCGGGTTACCAGAGAGGAGGGACAACTTCTTTCTCCCTTGCCTTGCTCAATTTTCGTTTTATGATTGAAAGTAGCAAGCAACTCTACTACTAGTACAGAGGCCAGGATAGAAGGTTGCTCATCCAGCCCAGCGGATCCATTGTTTATGCAGCAGTGCGATGCGGCTGAAAAACATAAGCCCCATTTTTTTTTCTTAGTAAGATGAGTAAGGTATAGGTTTGGGAAAACTCCAAAACAAAGGTTCCAAAAAAAAGACATCAATCAAGGTGACAGGATTCGAACCTATGGCCCTCTGTACCCAAAACAGATGCGCTGACCAGACTGCGCTACACCTCGCGTTTCACTGTAATTGCTTTTTTTTTCATCTGCCTCCTGCACTATACGGCTTTTTGCCTTCTTCCTTCTTTCACTTGAATTTGAAAAATCCGGCTCGCTCTCGGCTACGTGTCCAAAGGACCAAAAGGCCATTCTTCATATACCTCAGCTCCGAGAATAGAAGTGGTTGTGGATTCGAACCACTGACACAAGGATTTACAGTCCTTTGCTCTAACCAGCTGAGCTACCTGAACCACTTTTCCAAAAGTCTCTTATTTTCTTTTCTTCATCGAAGAGCGCCCTACCTTACCACTTGACTAGTAAGGGAAAAGCCCTTTACTAATCTAATTAATAGAGAAAACTTCTTCGTCAAGCTTTAGAGCAGCTCTTTCAATTGACGACTAATCTCCCAACATGCTCAAGAACCGAGAGCCGCCCAGGGACTGGACGGCCATAGGGAGCTTACTTATAGAAAGAAGATAGGCCGGTCAAACAAAAAAACGCGCAACGGGCTCCCCGCTCCTAGTCACTAAGTAGTGCTCTTCTAATTTCGCCCGCCCGTTTCACTTCCGCGCCGGAGGAAATGGGATTCGAACCCATGATACAATCTTCTTGTATGTCGATTTAGCAAACCAATGCCTTAAGCCACTCAGCCATCCCTCCAAGTTGTTGATCGGAATTTTTTTTGCGGTTGGTTGCCCGAAGGGCTATCTGACCCGATCAACTTCGTAAGCCGTAGCGCGCTAGCGCGCGTACTCTTCCTCTATCTATGAGCGAGACAGGCGTTCATCATCCAGAAAGATGCACTGACGTCGTCCCATTGAATGAAGATCTGGGCGAAGTCCGTTGGAATTAGCCTTGATAAAAGATAGCTTTTTATTTGACCCTTTCCCTTTTTTTTGAGAGCAAGCGCCTAAAGGAAGGAAAATAAGAAAAAAAAAAGAGGACGAAGCAAACTCGACAAAACACATCTTTTTTTTTCTATACGAAATTTGTTCGACCGGGAATCTCTTGGTGCGCTTCGATACTGTTAGCATTCGCAGTCTGATAAGTGGTGGATTTATGAGGGCCCCCCATAGCTTTTTGCAACCTTGGTTATTTTACCTAAAACGAAAAGAAAGCAACCTAAGATTCTGGGAGCGGCGTCAGTGACTGACTTCTTTTATGCAATTCTAAATTATAAGGATGGTCACAAGTCACTCAACTCACTTCTTTCTCTTTCCTCACACGTACTTCTATCTTGCTTGATGACTACTCTGAAAGACTTATTTATTCTGATGGATGATCCATACGCGCGTGTACAGTTCTTTTTGAATGGCGAAATGGCTCTCCTGGAGTGAGAAGGCAGATCGATGAGGCACAAGAGTGCTAGTTGGACTGAGGTGGGTGAAAGATTCAATTCATTCTCCATCTTCACCGTTAAGCTTCTTGACTAGACTTTTTTATCTTTCTCTGTCTGACGCTCGTCATCTCATATCATCAGATAAAACGACTATTAATTTCAAGTCAGTCAGAATTTGCGGGATCTTGACTGTGAGGAGCAAGAAAAGAAAGAAGAACTCATCAGGCAAGAAGGGACTTTTAACTCTTTCGGCGATGTAATAGAAGATGCAGACTTCGGGCATTCAAATGACTTCCTATTCTGGAATGTCAAGCCATTAGTAGTAGATGTCGGCATTTCCTAAAGAAAGCTGTTTGAGTAGCAGGAGGACCCGGAGCGCTAATGAATAATCGAAGGCGGATTAAGAGAAGAGAGCTGTTAGCGTAGATGAAAGTTGCGGGTTAGTGCTCCCCTCAGTAGATAGAGGTAGAAGAAGAGCTATAACAGTATACATAGTAGGTAGCGAGATCAAACCTAGTGCGTCACTATCATCTTACGCACCGATCGGTCTATCTGATCAGGTTCAGTATCCAATCCTGTGTAGGGCGGGGGAGCTGCTAGTTCGCTAGGAAAATAGAAAAAGAATATAGAAAATCTATAATCAGTCAATTGCAATTGGAGAAGAAAGTTAGATATACTTCTCGCTAATCCTTCTTCTTTTGATCAGCCTAGCATCTCCTCGTGCTTATTTATTCTTTCACTTTGACCTACTGCAAGACACATGCTCATCCCAAGAGCGCTATGAATTCATAGAGTGGAGAATTCCTCATGGTTCATCCTTTTTTCATGCAAGGCTAGTACAGATGGTGAGAATGCTCTGGAAGAAGGTGTCCCAGTCCGTAGGGGCACTTTCAATCAACCCGGTGGGCGCTCAGTGACTCGACTGAAACGAGAAGGTACTCTCTTGCTTATTGGTCCAACGGAATTCTGCTTTATCATGAAAGTTATCGACCGAGGAATTCCATTTCGGTAGCAGGCTTCTAAATACGCTGCTTGCCCGAACCAAGGACCTTCACATTCTAATCAAAGGGAAGATGCTAAGGGTACCGATAACTTCTGATTATGGATTCTATCCAAGGATCGGGTTCTATCTATGATTGGTGCGACGAATGCGATGACTCTTGGTTAAGGCCTTGCCTTCCCTCATCGATCAAAATGGCCAGTCACAATTGTTGCGCCCTGTCTCCCTGCCCTGAGTACGTCCTGGAAAGCGAATTCCTAAGCTTGGCCCCTCTCTTCATTCGAAATGCTTTAGTGAGATTCACATTTCGGGAATATTCTTCGATACGAGCTACTGTACCCTTATCTTATAAGAAGCCTTCTCTACAACCTTCACTATTCTATTAGTTTCTAGTAAGTCAGTCTCCTGATGCTACCCAGAAGCTCCCTCCAGATTCTCGTTGTTAGGTATTTTACCTAGGAAAGAGCAGCACTAATGGGATATTTCTCTTAATGGTATTCTGCTACCCTCTCCTTTTAGTCGAGTAATAAATCCCTCTCCTCATCAACAAGTGGAAGAGTCACGTCAGTGCCTAAAGGTCGGTCAGTTTGAAACTCCGAGACTGCAGCTCCAGCAGAATCCTTCCTTGGTTCAGATTCCTTCCCTGCCTTGGGATGCCTTACTTTCTTTAAGGGAAAAGACAGTATGATGGTGGTTTTTTTTCCCTGACTTCTGTTTTAGTCGATCGAGTAGTAACCCACTAGTTATTCAAGCAGTTTTCTTTCCCCTATCCCTTTAGCTTTAGTCGGCCGAGCAGGTTCTAACCTTTTCTTCTGGTCGAGTACCTTCGTTCCTCTTCCGAGTGGTCGAGTAACTCAAGTTCCTCCTCTACTAATTAGTTGAGCCAGTCAGGCCACCCGATCCCTGTCCCTACCGGAAGCCTACTGTCTGACTCTTAGCCTAGCTACTTAGATCAGACTGAGCGAAACTCTGCAGCTGCTTAGTCAAGTTCTGCTACTGACTCTCTTTCAGTTGAGGTGGAATCAAACCCTTCTTTGGCTTAGGAAAAAACCCACCTCTACTTGTTAGTCTTGCTTTTTTTCAATTCCTTTGGTCGAGGAGTAAGCCTCACCCCAAACCGACACTCTTGAACTTAATTACCTTTCTTCCGGCGGGACATTTTCTTTCCTTGCGTGGATATCTTCTACTAGTGAAAGCGGCATCCCAACTGTCGAATGATTGCTAATCCTCATTTCCAAAAAGCATAACTCCTATCCGTTGCATCAGCCTCCATCTGGTTCCTTCATTTCAGTCTTAGTCCAGCTTGTAACTAACTCCAAACCCTCTTTCTCTCGAGCGATGGGATTTGTGACGAAAGCAAGGAAGACTCTTAGTTGTTGAATGCGAGTCACTACATAGGTGGAATTTGATAAGCTCCTTTAGGCCCGGCTAGCCCGTAGAGTCTTAGGGGTTTTCCCACTTTCCCTGACGCAAGGTCGGGGTCTTTACGAATAGGACAAATATACACCAACCCTTTGAAGGATGAGGTTCCAGTTCGCCATTCCTATTATTTATAGGCTTCCAGTCTCCTCAGAAGTCCGCTCTTCTATCTTCGCAGAATTCACCTGGGTCTCTTACTTTACTAACCTTCGCGTCTAGGGCATGATGTCTTTATTTAAGATGTCAATCGTCTTGTTATTCTCAATAAATTCTTCCAGGCCTCTCTACGGGATTGGAAGAAGGAGAGGAGAAGGAGAGAGTGAAAGGAGATAAGTAGATGTTCTCACAGACGGAGATGCCAGTGAGAATACTGAACAGACAACACTGAGGCACAGCCTAAGCTCTTTGACCATAAACCATCCAATAATAAAGAGAAGATGTGGAAGGGTGAAAGATAGTGTACTAACGAGAAAGGTGAAAAGCTAGGGAAATTCCTGTTCAAGTTTCAGCTTGATAGCTATATCTTTCCTTTCTTAACTGGGTTTTTGAACTTCACATATAGCCCATCAGCTTGTGACTTCGCACTCTCAGTTTCGAGATTGGGAATCGACAGAACTGCCCTTTCTTAACTTAATTATAAAGGGTAGCTTAGCTGGTTAGATTTACTGAAGGTAATTCAATCGCTGAACGTTGATAATAGCTTTAGAGAAGAGATCCTGACTCTCCAGCTAGTTCAAACTTCCCCGATTAGTAATGCTCTCACCCTGGGGACATATCTCACCTTTGTCAGCAAAACAGTAGAACCATCTTCATTTCTCAGTCTCACACTTCCTATTCCCTTCACTGTTGACATGGTGTCATTTGCCATCTTTACTTGTCCACTACCAGCATCTGATAAACTCACAAACCATTCTCTTCTTCCGAAAGAACAACCTGTGTCAAGTATCCAGACTTCCCTTTGTTAGGAATCCCTAATTGAAAGTAAGAAGGGACCTACACTAGTATATAAAGGACATGGGCCTCTCCACTCATTCCCAGCGGTTTGAGTTGGAAGCCCATGAACACTCACATGGTATCAAGAGCCATGGAGGGTTCTCTTGAGTCTTATCCTTTTCCTTCCAATATCAATATTACTAGTTTAGTTGTGTCTCCATTAAACTCAACGATCGGAACTATCTTCTATACGACGAAGGAAGGGTGCGATTGAGTCCGCTGAACTTGGGCGAGAGATGTGACTTCGTTCCTCTCCTTTCAGTCGAGTTATTTAAACCTCTCCAGAGCTCTGGTGTCTACGAGAAGCTTCATGAGTCAAACAATTGAGGAAGCCGATACTTATACTTTGGTAGAGAATCTCGCACAAAGCAATGGGAGTCATGGCTCGGATTATGATCGGACTACAAGGAAAAACAATGATGAATCTCATCATGCCATCCAAGAGCTGAATGCAAAAATGGATAAGATATTGAAGCGTGACCAAAAGAAAAGATGACGGTAAACTCTTGTGAAGAGTATGGTGGATATCAAGGGTACCAAGACTTTGGTGTTGAAGGGTATGAGGAGCCACAAGAAGAGTTGAACTATGTTGGAGGTCAAGGATTCCAACCAAGACCTTTCAACCAAAACTATAGGAACCACCCTAATCTATCCTATAGAAGCACCAATGTGGAGAACCCTCAACATCAAACTGACCCCCCACAAGCAAGACCGCAAGGGCCACCTTTCCAACCAAGGGTTCCAAGCTAGAGGGGCTACTGCTCCAACAAAGACCACCTTACCAAGCCCCTTACCAAGCTCAAGGGAGTTCTTCTTCCGCTCCAACTGCACCAGATAGTGAGGTGAAGCTAATGTTGCAACAATTCCTTGAAGGACAAAAGAAAAGTACCATTGAGATGAACACAAAGGTGGACAACATATACAATGATCTTAATGGGAAGTTTTAAACTTTGGCCTCTCATGTCAAATCTCTTGACAACCAAGTTGCTCAAACCGCCTCTTCATCAAAGAGACCCATGGGAACACTACCCGGTAAACCGGAAGCAAACCCAAGGGAACATTTTACATAATGCTTAGAAGTGGAAAAGAGCTTGAGGAAGTTGTGAGAGATGATAAGGAAGAGGAGCAAGTTGTTGTGAGAAAGGCTAAACAAATCGTCAACTTTCCCTTGCTTGGCATGCTCTCATCAGCAAGGTATGGCTTAAGGCGCTGGCCATTCACCGTGAAGTGTTCACCATTGACATCCCAAAGCACTACCGCTCCATACGGTTTCACTTCCTTTATGCGAAAGGGTAAAAAACATCTAGATCTCAACTTTCCTGGAAATAACTTGAGTCTAGAGTTGAGGAGCAGCACTTGGTCATTTACCTTGAACTCCCTTGGTAAGATCTTCTTATCATGCCAAGCCTTAGTCCTCTCCTTGTAGATCTTTGTGTTCTCGTAGGCCTCTTGCCTTATTTCGTCGAGGTGGTTCAATTGGACCAACCGCCTTTCCGAAGCGGTTTTTATGTCATAGTTCAACAATTTTGTAGCCCAAAAAGCTTTGTGCTCAATCTCAACCGGCAAATGGCAAGACTTCCCATAGACAAGATTGAAAGGTGTGGTTCCTATGGGTGTCTTGTATGCCGTCCTATATGCCCATAGCGCATCGTCAAACTTGGTGGACCAATCTTTCTTGTTTTCCCAACCGTCTTCTCGCTTTGATTTATCGGTTGGAGATTTCCACTTGGCCACTTGTTTGAGGATGGTAAGGAGTGGCAACCTTATGCTTCACACCATGTTTCTTCAAAAGGTTCTCAAAAACTTTGTTGATGAAGTGAGATCCCCCATCACTAATAACCACTCGTGGTATACCGAATCTTGGGAAAATAACTTTCTTAAACATTTTTAGCACAACCTACCTTGGCGTCATTAGTGGGGCTCGCAAGAGCTTCCACCCATTTTGAAACATAATCTACCGCCATTAGGATGTATTGGTTTCCATGAGAAGATGGTTTTTTTCATGAAATAGATGCCCCACACATCAAATACTTCTACTTCCAAGATAAAGTGTTGTGGCATCTCATTCCTCTTTGTAAAGTTGCCCTTCCTTTGGCAAGCGTCGCAAGAAGAAACAAACCCATGAGCATCCTTGAACGTGGTTGGCCAATAGAATCCTGCTTGTAAAACCTTGGCCACTGTTTTAAATGTTGCGAAATGTCCTGCATACTCCGATGCATGCATGGCAATGGTAGAGAATGCCCTTCACTTCCTCTTTTTAAATGCATCTCCTAAAAAGACCATCGGAGCATCTCTTATACAAAAATGGCTCATCCCAAAAATAATGTTGCACATCTCGCAAGAATTTCTTCTTCCTATATCCATGGAACATTGGAGGCTCTTGATCACAAGCCAAGTAATTCAAAAAATCGGCATACCATGGAAGGTCATCTTCCATGCTTTCCAAAATCATAACCGCGGGATACTCTTCCTTCAAATATTCGAGCACATAGACTTTCTCTTCGGGGAGGCTATCATCTATCGGTATGTCCTCCTCGACCCGAAGTCTAGACAAGTGATCCGCGACTCCATTCTCAATTCCCTTCTTGTCCTTTATAACCAAATCAAACTCTTGGAGAAGTAGAATCCATCTAAGTAGCCTCGGTTTCGCGTCCTTCTTTGCCAATAAGTATCTCAAAGCCGCGTGGTCCGTGTGCACTATTACTTTGGAGCCCACCAAGTAAGACCTAAACTTCTCAAAGGCGAAAACTATGGCGAGGAGCGTAAGCGCGGTGGTGGCATAGTTGACTTGCGCGTCGTCCAAGGTTCTACTAGCATAGTAGATGGCGCTCAACTTCCTGTCCTTCCTTTGCCCCAGAACGGCTCCAACCGCGTAGTCACTTGCATCGCACATGACCTCAAATGGTAAATTCCAGTTGGACTATGGGCGCGGTCACTAGAGCCTCTTTAAGCATCAAGAATGCCTCAAGGCATTTCTCATCAAACACAAAAGCCACATCTTTGCATAAGAGTTGTGTGAGTGGCCTAGCAATCTTCGAGAAATCCTTGAGAAATCTCCTATAGAACCCTAATGTCCTAAGAAGCTTCGAATACCCTTTACCGAGTTTGGTGGTTGCAAACTTGTCATCACCTCAATCTTCGCTTGGTCAACGAATTTCTTACTTGTTTTGAACAGTATTCTAAAGACACGTCTTACGAAAAGCAGATTTCATTTTTTGAGGAAATTATTAAGTGGGATTCTGAAACGTATAATTACAGCTTGCACTTTGAACGAGGAACTCTCGCAATTAGCTCTACTTTCTTTCTTTCTGGTTTTGGTGTTCCGATATCTTTCGTAGGATGAGTTCGATCCATTAGGTTCTTCAATTTGTTCAGAAAAGAAACAAGAAACATCTTTGATTACGATTAAAAGGAACAATCTCAAATAGACCAAGATCTAATTTCGGGTCATTTTTTGGTGAACATGATCTGCCATAATCTCTTCGATTCCTTCATTTATGTGCCAGAATAAAGAGAGATTTGGTAGGAAAGTGGAAGAGACTTTATTGTATATGATAATCAAAGGGAGTGGGAAAGCTGCAGTAATTCTTTAGAAAAGCCCGGTTCTCTTTGTCTTCGAGCTTTCATTTTTTAATCCACTCTTTCGTTCCTTCATATACCTCCCCACCAATAGATAGAGACAAATAGGAATAACCAAACCACGTCTACAAAATGCCAGTACCATGCAGCTGCTTCAAAGCCAACGTGATGCTCCTTCGTCAGATGACCAAGATATTGCCGAATACCACATATAATCAAGAAAAGAGTACCTATAATCACATGAAAACCATGAAAGCCTGTTGCTAAGAAAAAGGTAGAACCATAAATACTATCCGAAATAGTGAAGGGTGCTTGATAATATTCCATTCCTTGAAAGCCAGTAAATACTAGAGCCAGTAAAACGGTAGCTACTAAAGCATAAACTGCTCGTTTTTCCTTCCCCGCGAGTATAGCATGATGAGCCCAAGTTACGGCAGCTCCGGATGAAGGGAGAATAGGGGTATTAAGAAAAGGGATTTCCCAAGGATCTAAAACCCCAATCCCTTTTGGGGGCCAAATACCTCCGATCTCTACCGCAGGTGCCAAAGAAGAATGAGAAGAAGCCCAAAAAAAAGCAAAAAAGAACATAACTTCCGATACGATGAACAGAATAGAACCATATCGAGGTCCTAATTGTACGACTTTGGTATGATGTCCTTCCAACGTGGATTCACGTAGAACATCGCGCCACCATACGAACATGGTATATAGGATAAATATGAGGCCCAAACTTAGAAGTCTTGCACCCCCTTGAAATGGGTGCATGTACATCACACCTCCTACGGTGGTTGCCAAAGCTCCGAGTGAACCCGAAATAGGCCATGGACTTGGATCTACCAAATGATAAGAATGCCTCTGAGATTCAATCATAAACCACTTTGTCTCGGTTGTATGTAAACCCCCACCCTTCACCCCCACCGGGCTCTTTCTCTTTGGGGTCTAATTTTCTTTCTATCTGACAGGACAAACTAATAGGAAGGGATGGTTCTTTCATTGCATTGATAGAAGTCTAACTAGAAAAGGATCTCTCTATTACTTTGAGAAGAGAATCGTTGGTTTGACCGACGGAAAGCATGGGAGAAAGAAAGATGCACAAACATACTTAAATCTATGAAAAGAAAGAAGAGTCACATTTAGTTACTTGGGGGTTGGTCCTCCTGTGCATATATGAGTACACGGAGACAAAAACCCCTGAACCTCTGGCGGGCGCTTTCCTCCTGTACCCTCGAAAGTTCAGCATCCCACCTTCTCCTCCACTCGGCAATTTGCCGATCCCGAATGGAATCAGCTCTTTGACTGAGATCGATTTGGCGCTCGAGCCCACGAATCTCCTGATCCAGGCGCGCGGTTAATTCCCGACGCCGGCCTGGATCCCTCTCATTTTCGAGGTCCTGTTCCAAACGCTGGACCCGTTCCGAACCCTCCGCGAGCTGGAGATTCCGCGCTCGTACAGAGGCGGAACTCTCTATCTCGGAGGGAAGCTCATTGAGAGCAATCTCGTGCCCTTGCGTAGCGGTGGGCACGTCGAGATTCGGAAGTACAAATAAGGCGGGGTCGTCATAAAGCCCTGTCCCTATCAGTAAAACGGCTTTCATAATGCGCAGATAGAAAAAGAGTCGCCCCCATTTCGGGGCCACGAAAAGGAAAACCAAATAGAGCAGCATTAACGGATTTGAAAATAGGTTTACCCATATCTTACCATTTATTACGAATTGTCCGCTCATAGCACGATTGAAGTGTCCGAAATTACGTTAGGACCACTGAACAAACTTGGTTGACGAACATGGTTTATGAGCCGCTAATGTAGCGGCTTGTCGAGCATTTGCCAAACTCACACCATCCATTTCAAATGGGATTTGTCCCGTGGACACACGAGCAATCCAACCTGTAGGATTTCCTTTTCCTCTTCCCATTCTGACTTCGGTGGGTTTACCGGTAATAGGGAGATCCGCGAAAACTCTTACCCATATCTTACCATTTCTTCGGAATTGTCCGCTCATAGCACGATGGAAGTGTCCGATTATAGCCCGACGCGCTGCTTCAATGGCTCGATATGAAAGACGACCAGCTTTACAACTCTTAGTGCCATATCTTCCAAAACCCAGTTTTGTACCATCCGGTTTGCAACCTCTATTACATCTGCCTTTACGATATTTACTATATTTCGTACGTTTCGGATATAGCACGTCCCCCTTTTTTTTGACTATATGAAATCCACACTTTGACACCTGAGATTCCGTAACGACTAGATACTTCCGCAGGAGCATAATCGATTTTCTGGTTAAATACATTACGAGAAGTTTTTCTATGCTTATAGCATTTAGTTTGAGCTTTTTCTGCTGCGTCTTTTAATCGACCGGAAAAACATATACGGATTCCCTCCACCCTTTTTGGAATCTCCTTCACTATTTTAGCAAAAATGGAATGAAAGGATCTTCTTTTGTTCTTCAGTTGAAAAGAGATGTCTTGAGCAATCGGAGAAGCGCTTTGATAAATAGATTTTATTTTGACTGACTCAATTAAAGTCTTAGTGTTTGTTCTATTAGACAAGAAAGATCGCATTTTTTTGACTTCGTAAAAATAATAGTTGTACCTGTACGGAATTCCTCTCTTTCTCAGTATGATCTCTATCATCATATCTATTACCTTTATCAATTCTTCTATCCCACCTAGGTTTTTGAATTTCTCTATCAATTCCATTACCTTATCCTTACCCATGAGGTTCCAACATTTGACCCTTAATTGATTGAGGAGTTGTTCCCGGGCATCAAGGTTATTATACACCCCAACCCCATCTCTTAGAAAGAAAAAGGTAGCACCGAAGAATGGAAAGAGCGAGATGGTGGTTTTAGTTGTTCCCGCGAAGCGAAGATCATTCGCCAAGCGAATGAAGTGGGTCAACCTATTTTTGGCTTCGGCCAAACACTTTTTCTCGCTGGTCGAGCTTTCTACAAAAAAAGCGATACGAGAACGTATTCTCTTCTGTAAGCTTCTTCCCTGTGCATTCGCTCTCCCCATCGTAGATGGTTCAGCCGCGCCCGGTGCCACGAAATGATTGAGAACTACGACGGGGTCGAAATTCATTCGGTTCTTTGTATTAAAAAAGTATTGCATGACCAAAAAATTCAAGGAGGGGCGCACTGCAGGGAGGGTCCGTAGATAACTCGTCGGGCCGTTGGAGCGGGACTTCTTTGGGAAAAAGAACTTGAATAACTTCGTTTTTCTGAAGGAGTCGTCATTTTCTATCAGGAACGCTATGTCATTTACAACCCCGGCGTATTTCGGATGCTTGAAGGCCCCACTGATCCGAAGTGATTTAGAAAGATTCTTCTTTATCGATGGTGATCGGTCATGGTATCCATAGCGTTGTTTTTTTTTCGGCCAACCCCGGATTTCGTTTCGTTCTTCTTCTGTATCGTCGCTTGAATGAATAAACCCGATAGGCCCGGCTTTCCCGAATGTCGTCCACCACCGGCCCTTCTCCTTTCCGGGTCTAGTTTTTTCACGTCGTTTCAGTCGTCGTGGTCGGCGGGGAAGAAAGAAATGAATGAATGTTCTTTTAGGAAAATGTAGAATAATACACCTACCTAGACGAAAGCCGAAGGTTAGTCTCGTAGGTGGACGTATCGAACCGAAATAAGATCTCAGATTGACATCTTGATACACAAATTTACCATAATAATAAATAGAGTCAATAGTGACCCCGCCGTAGAAAGAGCCGCTTCTTTTTTGCTTGATAGGGGGGCTTCCATTCACCAACAAAGACTAAAAGTGCTCTCCGAACCGTGCTGGATAGTCACCCATCACACGGCTCTCAAACCCAACCTGTGGTGGATCCCGGGAGACAAAGTCAAAGCGCTTGATCCTTTGCCCCATACTTTGAGATGCTCCTCCCCGCGCAGCGACGTTGCTCGTGAGAGGCTTAGCTTTAAGCTGCTATCGTTCGGTTCGGATAAATCAAGTCCCTTTGATCGGTTCGCTCAGGTGGTCTTATCTTCCCTAACGTTCAGAGTCGTTTTGGTTTGAGAAAGGAGCACCGGCCGAGCGCCCTGAATGAATAAGAAATGGACAGGAGAGAGAATAAATGATTCTTATTCAACCGAGTTGAAGCTAGCAACATGTTGATTACACACCGGAGGTTAGTAAGAACTGAGGGGCAATGCCCTCCTAACCTAAGTAGGCTACCCGCGCTGCGAAGCAACTGGTACTTGATTGGGGCGGGGGGCGGTTTGGTTTCGTGCAAGGCCCTCGCAACAGGAAGAGGCAGTTGTCATTTGAAAGGAAACGCCCTTTGTTTTGTATAGGGTTCCAAACCAGCGCACCCTGATTAACAAACAAGCCCTTTCTATCTTATTAGTTAAGCCTAAACTTATTAAAAACGAAAGTGCTAACGCGTCTTTATAATATTCAAAAACCTTTCGCCTTTATTGATATAAAACAAGCTTACTTACCGGCAACAAGCACCTTTTTTTATCAAAGTCAAGTTTCTCGCTTGTTTCTTTAGAAAGATTGCAGCCTTAGCGAAACAACTTATCCTTTTCTACGAATCTTCCCCAAAATTCTATCTATATTTCTTCCCGGGATATTTTCTATAATTTCAATTCTATCATTTGTTTGACAGCTTAAACTAGGCTTCATTTTAGATAGGTTTTCGGTCTTAATCAAAATCGGTCAGGGGTGCCGTCGGAACGGTCGGTGGCTGCTTAGTCTCATCCGAGAGTCTAATCTCTTTGTACTGCTTTTTTTCAAAGAAAAAAAAGAAGGAAGGGGTCGATTTAGGCTCCTTCCCTTCCACTGCATAGCTGCGCTAACAGGTACTACGAGCCCTCTGTCCCACACATCTAACCAGCTCGCGTGGTTCACCGGTTCCACCGAAAACTCTCATTTGTTAAAACGGAGCATAGTGCGCTTTAGGCGCCGAGCGAGAAACCTCTCTTCTTTCGTTTCGGTTTATTCACTATCTGAAACTTAGCACTTGTTTTATTTTTCTTATTGGGCGGCGGCGTTCTTTTTTGAAGTCTATCCGAACCGAATTAGCACTTCTCAGATCAGACTAGGCCTCCCCCGCAGAGCTGGGCGCCGGGGACCTGGATGCGCTAGCGATCGGCGCATAGGGGGGGTTAGGTTGCCCGGGTTTCTCGGCCTGGTATCCTACACCTCGCGTTAATGATATCTACATTCAACTGTGCCCCGGAGACACGGTCGAAGCACGCCCATCCAGTGTGCTTCTTTCACGACATGCTCTGGTTCCGGGTGTTTTCCAGTGGTCTTCTAGCGTTAGAAGAAGTCGTGTCCGTCCCGGACATCTGCAACGTCCTCCCACGCTTTTTTGAAAATATAGGATAAACTGAAGGAAAAGACTTACCCATTCGGTGACTTTCGCGGTCGCCCTCACTGAACCGACTTGAATCTGAACTACGATTTTTTCCAAGTCTTACCGAAATCGGATTTCCTTTTCGTGCCATATTTTTTTACTTTATGGATTTCTGTCCCTTTTTTCTTCCCGGTCCAATATTTGTTCTCTAAAGTCTTAGTTTCCGTGTACTCTCCAAATTTATGACCAACCTTCCCCTCAGTGATCTTAGAACGCTACTACGCATCTTTACTATATAGTATAGTGGTAAGGTAGGTTTGGGTATAGCAGGACTTGAACCTGCGACCATTAGGTTAAAAGCCCAATGCTCTACCAACTGAGCTATACACCCAAATAAAGATGTAGTAGTCAATTAAGATTGGTGCGGAAAAGAGAAGAGGTCTCAACGAGCATTAACTAGTTGATGCTGATCGAACCCTCAGTTCGAAGCTCTTCGCCAACATGTTACGAGGCTCCAGTCTTAGGCGGGTCACCATTACTTGACTTAGCTTAGAAAGGCGAACATCTGGGCAAGGGAAAGCGCAGTGCGCCTGGTCCTTTCGAACCAGTCTTTATATATATATAAACCTGGTGCAAATGGCTTTCGATAGTTGCATCGTAAACGGGCATCCAATAGATTCTACTCATAAAGAGATAGATCAGTAGTTTAGGAATGTATGCTTGCTTTCTTTTTTCTTTCTTTCCTTTCATCGGAAAATCAACAACCTAATTCAACTCACTTCTTTTACCGGGCGGTGGAAGACTAGGGATATATCATTTAATCAGGAAGGGCATCACCAGCTACAGTAGTTGCATTCTCACCAGCCTTCATAGCAAGATTTCATAAAGAGTATTTACTTAGGAGGGCTATAGATAAGATTCTAAGGTAGGGTTCTATATAATCTATTTATTTCCTGTTGAGGATAGTTTAATAATCTCATAGCGCATCGACGTAGATCGCCCAGTTGGTTCTAGGTGGGGTCTCGAGTAAGGGTAGCCGCACTCTCCTTCTTTTATAACAAAAAGCGGAGGACCTTCCCTCTTAGCTCTTAAGGAATTCTTAAACCTATAGACGTTGTTAACGAGCTAACCTAACTAATATAGATAGAAAAACCTGAGCGAAGTAGCTAAGGGACTAGGTCGGTTATTTCAGTTCCGAGGAAAGAGAGGGCTAGAGCTAATTCTTATAAGCTAATGTGCGATACGCGTTACACGTGTTAAGCATATACGCGTGTAACATGTTCATATGTATGTTCATTCACATGTTCACATCAGTGGTAGCTTGAACAAACAACAATTTATCCCTTCTCACATAGCATGTCTCATTCATATTCAAAGCAGACTGTCTTCATGCTCAATCAGTAGCAAGTTGACTTCATCCCCGGGGACCGGTCCAGTAGAGGAGCGGAAACGACTCTGTTATCTTGCATTCCTCATTCGCATTAGAGCATTAGAGTATGAATATAAGCAAGCTTTCTTATTCCGAAATCGAAAAAGAGCTCTAGAAGTTCAGTCGGTGTTCTCTCATCTCTTAATTAAGATATTTCTTAATCGAGAATCGTGAGACTCGCCCAACCTAGTAAAGGGGCTTGAATCGGTATTTTGTTTAGGGAGAAACCCTACTAAGGAAAGGATGAGATATAGCATTAACTCCACTTGTTGGTATTCGTTGGGACGCATGCTTGGAACGGCCTCTAAGGGGTTGTTGTGTAACAAGTGCATAATGTCCACTAGAACGTCCGTGTATTTTATCATCAACCTGATGAATGAATTTCAAGATATAGGGCTTTCCTATTATCACAGGCTGTTCAAAAGGATCTCCTGTTCTTCCATCAAAAAATCTGCTTTTTCCTGGATACTCGGGTTCAAATACCCATGGATTCGCTGTTTGCTTACTGGCTTCATATAATTAAGAAAACACTCGTTTTCTCGAAGCCTCTTGTTCATATCTCTCATCAAAAGGGGCTATTCGATAATGTCTATCTAGCAGACTTCCCGCTAACCCAAGCGAGCATTCAAATATCTGTCCTACATTCATTCGTGAGGGTACTCCTAATGGGTATGGGTTGAAGACCATATCCACGGGTCTTCCCGCTTAGGAAGAATTGCGAGCCGGAGTTTTGTTTTAGTCCATACAATGCCTTTCTGAGTCTACTAACTAGATGTGAAGAAACTGATCACCCTGGCGAAGGTGTAAACTAAACCCGACTCTAAATCTAGAATCGTTTTCCATTCATAAAAGCATTCCCCACATCTCACTGGAACTGAGTATCAAGGGCTACTTTCTCACCGTGGCAATTGCAACCCGTATCATAATTGGCCCGTACTAAAGTAACCTTTGCCAGTGAAAGTTTTATCAGATCGATACCAAGAGTGGATACTACCCTTGAAAGGCAAACCAATTCCTTGCTCTCTGGCTATTATTCATAAAACCAATTGTAATTCTGGCATTTGTTTGTTTGAATGTTGGTAATGACTTCCAGGTCGGAACCCACCTTCACCCTTCGCCTTCGGCTTTCGATGAACTCAGTCTTCCGCCTTTGGCTTCTGCCTTGCCCTAAGTGGGTGCCTTAGTTGACAATCTGACCCTTGCTTTTCTTTAGCTAAGGAATGCCAGCTACCTGACCTGACTGAGCTGCCCTAGCTACAAGAGATGCAACAGCTGCAAGCCGAGCTGCCCTACCAGAAGAGCTAGCTGACCCGGAGATACAACTTAGCAACTAGTCTATTCGCACCCTCACTTACTCCATAGGCTCTAACCCCACTGGGTTAATCCCTAACAACCACAAGCCGTTGAACTCGAGCTTCTAACTCGGCATTCTATGTTGCCTGACCTTAATCCACTTACAGAATTAGAAGGAACCGTCACTGTTCTCCTTTAAAAAGAAGTCAGATGGTCAATATAGAGTGAGGGGAGGCTACTAAAGCACCCCTTTACCTAATAGAGCACTAAAGCCAATTCCATACCTACCTTCTCTTGGATCCCTTCATGTAATTAGCCTTAACGGCCTAACGGCGGCTCACCGGCCTTATAGGACCTAGCGTATATTGCATTTCCTAGTCATACCTGAAACTACAACAAGTTCTCCAATGAGGCGTGTTCCTCCGAGTTGAAAGAAGCAGCTCTACTCCCCCAAGACCTGAGGGAACGGAACGACAGAAAGCTCTGACAAAGCCATTCAGAGGCGGACAATTGAGGACACTAGAAAGACAAAGACTAGCAATAGGGTTAGTTTACCTATTCCTACCCCATTATTACTTATTCGATGACTTCTTCTTCTGTGTTTTTTATGAGCGTTCTAAGTAGTCTTTTTGTGCAAGGGATAGATTGGGAAATCCTTTCTTTAGTTTTGTTTTTCTTTCTTATTCTAATAAACTTATTTCCTTTAGATTATGCCTATTTAATCATCTTTTTTTTTTTCTTATGGGTGGTCAGGGAAACCTCCAAGTTGGATTTAAGATAGATAAGATAGGGAAGTGATGGATTAGTGAATGCTAAAGTACAGATGGAGTTAGACAAGTCAGAGATCAAACTCAAACATAAAGTAAGCAGATAACAAAGATCCTCTTCTGCTCTTTCTTGTCTGCTTCTAACCCTGTCTTACTCCCAACCAGATTAATGTAGAGTCCGAGGCTATCGAAAGCTCTTTGGCGTATGCTCTGAGGAAGATGAAAAGGCGTCCTCTAGTCTGCCCAAGAGCCGAACCTGTTCGTGGAAGAAGAGTTATTAGGAGTGGATGCTACTGGAAAGGTTGAATTGGTAGTTTTCTGATGTCAAGGTTGAAGCAAGAGCTACTAGGAACAGAGACTACTTTCTTTCACCGCGAATTGCCTTTGATGCAAAACCATATACCGATCCTGTTAAGTCTTGAATTGACTTCTGATGTCCTGGCTGCCCCTTAAGCCTGGAAGAAGCGTGACTCGGGAAGAAATCTCCTGCTGGAGAGGTATATCCGGCCCTTCTACGAAGCCTCAACTGCAACTGAGACTGATAATAGGAGCAGTATTTTGAAATTGAATTGCTGGTGCCGGTTGGTTAAAGGCATGGGACTGCTTTCAATTGGACAGCTAACTAACAATCGATTCCCCATAAACAAATAGTTATGAAACATTGGATTGGATGCCTTTTAAACAAGGAAAGTAAAGACAGCTAAGGTAAGGATTCCCCACATTGAAAGATATCTATTTCTTTCTTCTGTTCCCTTTGTCTAATAAGATGGGACTGCAGGGAAGTAAGTGGGAAGTAAGAACACAGTTGTTAGCTTATAGCGGGGAAGAAAGAACTAGCTCGACTGAAAGGAGAGGAAGAGTTTTACATCAACAGGAATTCCCTCTTCGGAGGTGAAAGTCGGGTCATAATTCACTTACTATAAGGAATTTTGACTAAAGGCTATCGTCCTTCTGTATGAATCAGGTGAAAACTCTATCATGGCTTCATGGATCTCCATTGCTTATTATTATGCTTTGTCTCGACGAGGAAACAAAAGCAAATCAAATGATGGAACTAGAAAAGTGATCCTGGAAGATTAGAGTAGCCTACCTATTAGTATAAACTAAATATGGAGAAGTGTGAAGTCAAAGCGAAAACTAAAAGAAAGTAGTTCGTCCACGAGAAATGCAAAGGAATCTTGGAAGAACCGGCACTTCAGCAAGTGCTCAAGCCCTCACTCCCTTGTTGGCAGTGCCCCATGCTAGTAATGAACCTGTTCATAGATGAAATATGCTCAAAGCGATTTCCGGTATCGAAGGCTTCCCAGCCGCTACTAAGATGCGTTTTGCAGGACGAATGCAAATTTTAGGACTCGGTGAAGACCAACCCGATAGGGCCAAATCTATCTTATTCTTTATAGGAAAGTCCGCTCAGTGGTAGCATGAAAGCGGATAACCAAGGTAGGGTAGGAAGACTTGGGTTGTTGACCAAGTCAATGTACACTTTCCTTAGTGGATGAAGAGATAACTCTTTCTACCCGTCAGAGATTTCTTCTCTTACGAGATTTTATTTCATAGAATAACTCTTTCACTCGGCAAGTTCCGTTGGACCTCTCCTCTCCTTTGCTGTTCGAGTAAACAAGAAATGCTCGAGTTACTAAATACCTAACCCCTCTCTGATAAGGTAATAAACGAAAGAATCTCTAATTTATGAAAAATCTGGTTCGATGGCTGTTCTCCACAAACCACAAGGATATAGGGACTCTCTATTTTATTTTCGGTGCCATTGCTGGAGTGATGGGCACATGCTTCTCAGTACTGATTCGTATGGAATTAGCACGACCCGGCGATCAAATTCTTGGTGGGAATCATCAACTTTATAATGTTTTAATAACAGCTCATGCTTTTTTAATGATCTTTTTTATGGTTATGCCGGCGATGATAGGTGGATTTGGTAATTGGTTTGTTCCGATTCTGATAGGTGCACCTGACATGGCATTTCCACGATTAAATAATATTTCATTCTGGTTGTTGCCACCAAGTCTCTTGCTCCTATTAAGCTCAGCCTTAGTAGAAGTAGGTAGCGGCACTGGGTGGACGGTCTATCCGCCCTTAAGTGGTATTACCAGTCATTCTGGAGGAGCAGTTGATTTAGCAATTTTTAGTCTTCATCTATCTGGTATTTCATCCATTTTAGGTTCTATCAATTTTATAACAACTATCTTCAACATGCGTGGACCTGGAATGACTATGCATAGATTACCCCTATTTGTGTGGTCCGTTCTAGTGACAGCATTCCTACTTTTATTATCACTCCCGGTACTGGCAGGGGCAATTACCATGTTATTAACCGATCGAAACTTTAATACAACCTTTTTTGATCCCGCTGGAGGGGGAGACCCAATTTTATACCAGCATCTCTTTTGGTTCTTCGGTCATCCAGAGGTGTATATTCTCATTCTGCCTGGATTCGGTATCATAAGTCATATCGTTTCGACTTTTTCGGGAAAACCGGTCTTCGGGTATCTAGGCATGGTTTATGCCATGATCAGTATTGGTGTCTTAGGATTTCTTGTTTGGGCTCATCATATGTTTACTGTGGGCTTAGACGTAGATACCCGTGCCTACTTCACCGCAGCTACCATGATCATAGCTGTCCCCACTGGAATCAAAATCTTTAGTTGGATCGCTACCATGTGGGGGGGTTCGATACAATACAAAACACCCATGTTATTTGCTGTAGGATTCATCTTTTTGTTCACCATAGGAGGACTCACTGGAATAGTCCTGGCAAATTCAGGGCTAGACATTGCTCTACATGATACTTATTATGTGGTTGCACATTTCCATTATGTACTTTCTATGGGAGCCGTTTTTGCTTTATTTGCAGGATTTTACTATTGGGTGGGTAAAATCTTTGGTCGGACATACCCTGAAACTTTAGGTCAAATCCATTTTTGGATCACTTTTTTCGGGGTTAATTTGACCTTCTTTCCTATGCATTTCTTAGGGCTTTCAGGTATGCCACGTCGTATTCCAGATTATCCGGATGCTTACGCTGGATGGAATGCCCTTTCCAGTTTTGGCTCTTATATATCCGTAGTTGGGATTTGTTGTTTCTTCGTGGTCGTAACAATCACTTTAAGCAGTGGAAATAACAAAAGATGTGCTCCGAGTCCTTGGGCTCTTGAACTGAATTCAACTACACTGGAATGGATGGTACAAAGTCCTCCTGCTTTTCATACTTTTGGAGAACTTCCAGCTATCAAGGAGACGAAAAGCTATGTGAAGTAAAAGAAGAAAAGGTCGCCGACTGCTACTAAGAACCTAACAGAACTTAGCGAAATTTATGCATGGTTATCTTATCTTAAGGAGACTGTTTTCATGGAGCTTTAGCAACTCTTTCTTTCCTTCGCAAGCAGTAGCTTGTAACACTAGGGGGCCCTAAACTTGAAACAAATGGATCTTGTTTATATCCTAGTTTTCCTTTTCCACTGCATCGGTACCTGTGACCTCAAACCTTACTGGAAGAACTCTATGACTCGCATACGCTTTCCCACTGTAATGGAAAGGAATGCCTACCGCTCAACTCCGTTTCATGCTTGAGGAAAGAAAAATGATAGAAAAGGTTCAATATTAGCGAATTGCCTCTGACTACTCTTCCAAGGCTGGTAGAGCTATCGGATTCCCATTCACTTAGTCAACTTCTTTGATCACCCCTTCTGTGAGCTACATAATCGATTCTCTTTCTGAATGGAAAAGAGATTGGAATCGGTTTCGTTTAGCTTTCATTGTTGAGTGAAAAGGAAAGCATACAATCTTCATGGTGAAGGACCTCTACTGCCTCTACTAGTCCTTATGTATTAAGCACGCCCTTCCTTCTTGCTATGCTATGAAGAATCCCCAGCCGTCTTTGCTTTGGTCTGCGAATGCTACCTCTTCTACTGCCTTCTCAACGGGTAATGAACCAAAGGCAGTGTCTGAACAATCCGAGATTGCCTTCGCCTTTTTCACTACCCCTTTTCAGGCACTTGGTTTAGTAGGTGCCAACTTTATTTTCTACGAGTAAGCTTCCTAATCCTCATTCCTCAAAAGAAGGTCCTTTCTCCCGGTACTCGTTCTTCAAGCTATCCCTAGCATCCAAGCCTCTTTCTTTCTTTCCGAGTTGGTCTCCCAATCCAACGAGGAATCTCTCAATCCCTCGCTATCTTTTCGTTCCGAGTCGGCAAGAGCAATCAGAGTTTAGGAAAGCATTCCCATAGGATAGGAGGATTGGTTAGCTCATTAGACCTTTTGATTCTTTTATTATCTTTCTAGTGACTTTGAAAGAAGGGATTTTGTCTAGCTTAGAGTAAGCCGGGAACCAAAAAAGGATTTGAATCCGGAACGCTAAAGCCCTGAAGTTGAAAAAGGGAATGTAAATGCCAACATTGCATTCCAATTCCAAGTCGGTCGTCCCTACAAGACGAAATCATTTCTGCTTTGTTACGATTGATAAAAAGAGGAGCTCCTCAAGGCATTCAAAAGAAGACTCTTCTGGAGAAGTCTCATTAACTAGTTAGTTGATGAGGATTTGAAAGGTCAGAAAAAATCCTTTCACCAAGAGTCCTTCTTATCCCCTTCACGACCTGCAGATCCTCTAAAACATTCATCATATGATTATAGGAGCGTCATACCTGACTTCGGGGGTCGGAGTCGAAGTCAAGATCGTACCAGTCCGAACAACCCTTGGGTTTTGATATAATTAGAATCTAGTCCGCAGGTAGGCTTGTGCTCGGCTTATGATTTTGACTAGCAACCGCTATTAAAAGAATCTGCTCCGCCGTGTAGTCCAATCGGGATCTTTGACTCTAGGCTTATATATTCAAAGAAAATCCCAACCCTTCCATCGCATTGAGCCCCTGGGAGGACCTTCATTTTTACACATTAAAAGAAAAGCCGCCCCCCGAATCGAAGGACACCTTAAAGTACACGACAGTCTGGCTCTTTTTTCTTTCGCCTCGTCTTGATCAAAAGTAACGAATAAGAGTTCCACATTCTTACTTAAAGTCTATTTAGAGTTCGCGGAAAAGAGGCACTCGGGGATATTCACTGCCTGTCATCTTGTGTGGTATAGCCAAATTCCCTCTGTCTTCGAATTTTGAAGAGAGCCGTTTCCTTGATATAACCCGAATTAGCTTGCTTTTTGCCGACCTTCAATGCCTTCGATTAGAACTTTCGGAGAATCGAAAGTGTGGCGTAGGTCAAATGTTGCTTAACATCCTACGAACCTTCCTTCTCCACAGAGTCTACAATGATGAAGTGATCGGAAAGTTTCTGCTAGAATGACTGGGGCAAGGTTTACTGTATGTTCCACCTGGGCTTTTCAGGACAAATGGTAATGAATCAACTCTTGGCAATCCGCTTCTGTCAAAGTCAGCGGTGTGGGAAGACTAGCAATTGATTCAGTATTCGGTGGTACAGCTCTCGTAGCCGGTCTTGAATAACCAGTGTAGGCAATAACCGGTGTTTCTGTTCTTGTTATCGGAAGAAAAGTCTTAGTTAAATAACCGTTGTTGTTGCGTCTTAGAGTGTTTGCAAGGTAACTAGAAATATCTTAGCATAAGAGAAGACAGATCGGATCGTAGCCGGGCCCTAAATCAAAGTCGGGGAGACTTCGTAACTTTATTCTTTAAAGTCAAAGCGGAAAACTTAGAAATCCGTTCATCCCTAAGTTCCGTCGCTACCTGGAGAGCTAACAGCAGCTGATGAAATGGAAAGTGCCAGGCTAAAGGCAAAGAGCATATTCCTGCGAACCTTCGCGGAGATTAGCCACAGTTGAACAGCTTCTTCAACAAGAAAGAAGAGAGAGCTCCCGTGAAAGCCTAAGCCTAGAGAGGAAGAAGCGAAGAGGTGAGGTTTGGATTTGGATTGGTCTCTTAGGTTGTTCCTTCGGTCCTCTTCCTCTTTCTCGAATCAACCGTAGAGCTAGGATTGGAAAGAGGGGGAATTAGGCTGCTGGTAGATGGGAGAATAGGCTTTTGCTCTTTTAGATTGAAAAGGAACCGACACGTAGTAGTCCGGTCCGTAAATTCCAGCCTTTAAGCCGCTGAAAGGCTCTTCAAGACCACATACGCTGGGGAAAATAATCAACATCATAGGCAAGATTGAAATGCAATCCATTCCACTTCAGTATCCTGACCTGAAGGTGATCACCGGAACGATGACACTGAGCGAGAAAACCCTTCCTTAGGGAAACCTAGCTTTCTCTAACAAACTTATTTCATAACTTTGATAGAGGAATCATTCGAAAGTTCGGATGGATGGAGCCTTAGCCTTTCACTAATAGACAGAAGTGACATAGTTGCTCTACGAAGAGCAGGCAATATTCTTTTCGGACTAAGCCCACTAGTTAAGATATGCACAGCTGCTAAAGCAACTGCCAATTCCCAGAAGAAAGAAGCCTAACCTATTATAGAGGCCCTCCACTCTGCTA
Source organism: Lepidium sativum (assembly GCA_023374145.1). NCBI lineage: Eukaryota > Viridiplantae > Streptophyta > Magnoliopsida > Brassicales > Brassicaceae > Lepidium > Lepidium sativum. The sequence continues at coordinate 64,493 of JAKUCM010000007.1, read as the reverse complement.
GCTGTGCCCACTAGATTAATAAAGTAGAGTTCCGCCTGTCTTTTCTTTTGATGTAGGCTTCCACAGGTTCCACTCTCATCCTTTATTCTCCTGATACTGATAGTCTTCCCTGCCCTTCTTTCTGTGAGTGTAGCGTGGAAGTCTTTGATATTGTAGTCCCCATCCTTTTCTGTATCCATTCAACTCATCCAATTTGATAATATACTCTTCTGCTCTGCGAGCCTTTCATTGAACTGGAAAAAGGATAGCTGGGATTGAATGGCGTCTAGTTCTTCTATGGCCTTTCTTATTCTTTTATCGACCTTACACTTTTTAATTCAAGGCTTTTAGCGCAGCTTTGACAAATCGAAGCTTCTGGGCGGGTTCCCTTAAAAGGTTGCCAGGGAAATATTTTGAGGAGGTTTTCTTGCTGGGGTTTCGGCCGGGTTTACCTACTATTGGATTTGAACCAATGACTCTCGCCGTATGAAAGCGATACTCTAACCGCTGAGTCAAGTAGGTCAAGCTGAGTCAAGTCAGAGAAAATAGACCCCTAAAGGAGGTCCTATTGAATAAGTCTCCAATCAATCGTAGGCGGGTGAGCGACTTCTTTTCTTTCCTTTTTGAGCTCTCACCTTTAGCCGATCTTATTCAATGGATTGTGACTTTCTCAGCTTTAGTTTTCTATCGAATTTCCATTTGGGCTCATTGGACTCTTCTATCTAAGCTTGAGCCCGAAGCGAGTTAAACTCGTCCTTCATTTCATACCTCAGTCCGGTGCCTATGAAAAAACCCATGACCCTTCGATTGAAATAAAGATCTCCGCTCTCCTTCTTTCGAAGTTGTAAACTGGTCGAGTCAGCTTCGTTGCTATTAGTAGTCTCAAAGTCAATAAGGTATTCAATATCGACGAAATTCGATTAGGAATCTTTTGGGAAAAAGGCCCTTTCTAGAGGTTGTCAATCTACGAATTAGTGATCCAACTGGGCATCTTACATATGAATTCGTGCTCCAAGTATGGTAGTAACCCTGTCTCCATAAAATAAAGTAAGAAGAAGCCAAGACTAAGAGCTTGCTGTCAGCTTCTAGTCTCTATTCCTATCCGAGTCCCTTTTTCAGGGATAACCTACCTCTTCCATGGTACCCACCTCCAAACAACTCCTAATTACCCTAAGTAAATCTGTCAATCTCGAGACAATTCTCGCCTAACTCAGTGTACTTTTTAGCCGGGAATTCGCCCGAGAGCACCTTCTACTGCATCCAGTACTGGATAGGATGACACCCAACATACCAGAAACGGATGATCTGATTCCATTCAATTGGCTTAGATTCAATAGCAGTTGATTTTGGGCAGGAATCTGCAGGTACTTTTTCTAAGTAAGAGATTTTTCATTTTTTGCAAACAAGTCTTTAGAATACCTTTTCCTTTGTACAGCTTTCCTTGCTCGAATATGAGGAAAGGAGAGATTGAAGTAGCTAAAGCTAAGGCTTTCTGCTATTCAACCTTGTAAGCAATGTAGAGTTCGTAAGGACTAGTAAGAAAGGAATGCCATTGATTCCGTTGGAGGACTGCGTTTTGCGCCCTTTCTTTATCTATTCTATCACTTTCATTCTGGAGGACATTTTCATTTCCATCCACCAGCTCTATCGCTTTATATATTATCTACTATAAGAGTTGGAAAGCCTTGGCTAAGAAGAATTGAAGTTTTGCACATATCCGCGGGTTCTTCAATTTGCTTTCTCCCTCATAGAGGAAATAGGTATACTATATTCATCCGCTTATTGGGACTCCTTCGTTTGACCTATGCATTCTGTTATCATTTCCAGTTGGACAACCCATGTTTACAATTTGAGGAAGAAACGAACTCTTTCCATTTCATTTTTTTTTAGGAAAGCAAGTCCCTTCACTTCTTTAGGGGCTTGGAGCAGATGAAGCCTTCTTCGGTCCGCTTTGGCTCCTGATCTTGAGCTCGCTGGCCTCAGACCTGGCTTCTTCTTATGATGTAGTTGTAGAGAAACCAGCCACTACACTAGAGATTTGAACATAAATGGACTTTCCCTGGGATTTATTTACTAAAGGGTAGTTCTTTGAGTCAGTGGATGTTACAACGCATCAATCAGATTCTGACCTGAAAAGAAATGTGATCCTCGAAGCAATGAAAGAGCATCAGTCCCATCGCCGACTTTGATTTGCCGCTCCACCCCTTGATCCCGTTCTTTGATTCAGATTTGGAAAGGGGAATTGCAACTGAAAGATTCGCTCATGCATTTCCTTCAGGCAGGAATAGTGAGTTAGTCAATGCCACACAACTCTTTGAATTTGCTGCAAGGACAGGGGCAAGGGAGTCGAAGAAAGCAAATAGGTTCTCTATCGCAACTCTGCTCTTTACTTTAGATAAAGAGGATTCTGCGCGGAAAGACAGATCAGCTTCTCAACGTTCTCTTCCAGCTATCAAGGAGACGAAAAGCTATGTGAAGTAAAATCAACGTTCAAAGTCATGTGTGATTAGGGAATGAATGTAGAGTGAGAAAGTTTCGCTAAGGCGCCGTCTAACTTGAGCTCTCTCCCTATGTATGGTCGATATCTTCCCTCTGAAAATGCTGTTCGGGCGTCAAGTGGGAATTCTTTCAAGTCAAGTTCACTTACCGCTTCCGCTCTCTCTTCTCTCTTCTGTCGATGCAGCTCACTCCGGGGCAAGTTAACGGATAGATGGCCTGCTTTCTCACTTTCATTTGGCTTATTCGATACTGCTGAAAGGAACGAACCGAACCTGACCTGCACCTTATTTTCCTAAGCAAACTCCCATTGGCTGGCGAGTTATTTTTATACCATTTAGCTCGCTTGGCCTCCAAAAAAGGGAATTGGAAAGAAATCTCTTATCTCTTATCTCCCTAGTTCTACCTTTCTTATCATTTTCAGAGAGCTAGCTTATTAGCAAAGAAAAGTCACGGGAGATAGAACAATGATTGAAATGATCAGCCAAAGAGAGACCTCCTGAGCTGTTGCAAGTCCAAATACATATCCAATAGCTTCTTCAGAGAGAGTACAAAAAATCCAGGACTTTCAGAGTTGATCGGTGCCAGGCATCATAGTCTGGGAATCTCCTCTTCTGCATGGCTAAAGGTGAGGTTGCTGTATTTGGTCCACCAGAATTTACTGGCCGATTTAAGCCTAGTGGAAAGGGAGGGATATATAAATAATCCGATGGTTCCTTCTCTTAGCGTCAGTGAACCAAGTTCAGTGATCTAATCAGCCACGAAAAGTAAGAAAAAAGGAACTTTTGAGCTCGTCAACCACTTCGGTGAAGGAATGGGAATAGACCCGATCTGGTTGTTGTTACAGTGTTCCCTCTTAGATGGAGCCTCAACAGCAGCTAGGTCTAGAGGGAAGTTGTGAGCATTACGTTCATGCATAACTTCCATACCAAAGTTAGCACGGTTAATAATATCAGCCCAAGTATTAATAACACGCCCTTGACTATCAACTACTGATTGGTTGAAATTGAAACCATTTAGGTTGAAAGCCATAGTGCTAATACCTAAAGCAGTAAACCAAATACCTACTACCGGCCAAGCCGCTAAGAAGAAATGTAAAGAACGAGAATTGTTGAAACGGAAGATCAATCGGCCAAAATAACCATGAGCAGCTACAATGTTGTAAGTTTATTCTTCTTGACCGAATCTGTAACCTTCATTAGCAGATTCATTTTCTGTGGTTTCCCTGATCAAACTAGAAGTTACCAAGGAACCATGCATAGCACTAAATAGGGAGCCGCCGAATACACCAGCTACACCTAACATGTGAAATGGGTGCATAAGAATGTTGTGCTCAGCCTGGAATAATCATTAGAAGCACGTACCGGACACCTCACCTATTGTCGTCTACTGGCGGCCACTTGTCATAAAAAGAAAAGAAAGAGCACGCCGTAAGCGCACGAAACTATGAGCTCCTAACTACTGTGTAATCAATATCTCCTTACCCCCATGCATACTAAAACTAAAAGAATAGGACAAGGAAGTGACATATAATACTAATATAAGAGAAAGCTGGTATTCAATTAGCTAGAGAGGGAGACAGGGCTAAGGCAGATGCCAGTCTAATCTTCCTTAGAATGGCTTGTGCAATTGAAGCTTGGTTTAATAATAGTATAAGTAAGATGGCATAGAATGTGCTGTTGTCGCATGAATAGGAATAGGTTGTTCAAGAAGTGGTTGCATATAGTTGAAGGGGGCTTGTATGAAGAAGAAAAGGAAGAAGGAGCTGTTGAGTCAGATGTGGCATTAGACTGTTTTCAAATAGGTTCTTCTCGAAGTGGTCATTAGTAAGCCAAGGAACTGATTGACCCAAGGCAAAGAGTCCGTTCATGGTATAAGTCCTTTCCACTAAGAATGCCGACTTTCCTAAAACGATTGGAACTAGGGGAAGGGGAGAAGGCAGAAGGTAAGAGAAAAGGGAGAGGGGAGAGTGGTCAAAAGCGGCAGACTGTAAATCTGTTGAAGTTTTTCTACGTAGGTTCGAATCCTGCCTCTCCCACTTGTTGTAGACTGAAGAGAAGAGAAAGGAGGCATTCGTCAGCGTAGGAAGGCCCACCGAGCGAAGCTCTTTCTTTTTTTGGCCGTGCCGAAAATTTGATCGTATGTTAGTTAGAGAGGTTGGCGAACTACTACGATCAATAGATTCCCCATCTATATCCAATCCCAACGGGGAATAGAAGCGAGTCGCTTCCGGCTGGCTTGTAGTCCTAGTCTTTTAGCTTATGTAATGGTCGGCCTTCCTACACGCGCGCGCCCGCCGGAATGCCTCCTTGTTTTAGTTTTGGACGAAGCCAAGCCGATACATACAATATACGATAGGCGAAGGAAATACCCCCATTTATTTAATAGCGCCTGGGCAAGTTTGATCGAGGATTGGAGAGGTACTTTAGTAACTCGACTGAAAGGAGAGGTGGGAAGAAAAGGCTCGGGATGGATTTAGGAGTCTTTGTGCGAGCCGTATGCGGTGAGAGTCGCACGTACGGTAACGAGGGGGGTTCGCGTCTATACGTGTAGTGTGGTGGTTGGGCCTACCCACCCTATTTGTTCCATGATCTATGGGTCTACTGGAGCTACCCACTTCGATCAATTAGCCAAGATTTTGACCGGATACGAAATCACTGGTGCTCGATCTAGTGGTATTTTTATGGGGATTCTGTCTATCGCTGTAGGATTCCTATTCAAGATCACTGCAGTTCCTTTTCGGGCGGCTGTAGGACGGACGGCCGCCTATAGGTGGTAGGGTAGGGTGGGTGGTACCGCTCAGATTGCGGCCAATCTTCCTAACCGCGCGCGGGCCGGGCTTAGAGCGAGTGAAACTCATCACTACCTCGTAAGGGCATTGAGACCATAGCATGTTACACGAGTAAAAAAAACCTTTGTAGTGTTGTCACACAGCTGCCCGCCTAGAAGAGCCACTCGCTCTGTAGTGTTGTCACACAAGATAAGCACGCCGCCCGCCTGCTGGCCGGGCGAATCGAAGTTCTCTTCCGGTCAACTGTCCACCCAGTCAAGTGCAAAAAACACAGTAGAATCACGCAACGCACGCTGCTGGTGTGCTTCCTGCCCGCGAGGAAAGAAAGAAGAGCGACAAGGTTGAGTTCAGATTTGACTGTTTGCAGCATGGGAGCAGATTACCCAAAAAATCCCTGGGAACAATGAAAAAAAAAGATATCTCGGTAACAAAAACCATAGGGGGCTGTATTGGCGAGATCCAACGGTGAACAGCTGCCCAAAATCAAAACCGCCTGGAAGTCCGAGGACCTTTAGTACCGTACCCCCAAACCAGCAGCCTTCGCGCCAAGCAAGACCGCCCTTGTCCCTCTCCTTTCAGTCGAGTTTGTGTTCACAACCTCTCTAGACAAGTGCTCGAGTGACTTCGCCCCTCTCCTTTTCAGTCGAGTTGCTAAAGCACCTCTCGCAATAAGCTCGAGTTCCTCTTTTATAAGAGTAATAAATACCTGCGGACCTTTCCTTTCTCCATTCCGCCTCATTCATTATTTTATTCCGCAAAGCAAAAGTGGTTCGTATGCCTACTTTACCTACTTGACGAAAGGGAACGCACTTTGTTGAGTTTCCGGGTTTTTTTATAGATTGGATTCAGTCAGCGTCACGACATAATCAAAAGGAAGGAGTGAGGCTTTGGTTACCGGCGAACGCTTCCAAAGGCGACCTTCTCGAGTTTCCGGCTGTTTCCTAGATTGAAGTAGCCTTTCGTCGCCCTACCAAACGCAAGAAGTCACTATCAAACAGCTCGCCCTACTGTGACAAAGGTGCGCTCCGCCCGGTGACTAAGAAATAAATTTGCGCAACAATTGAAGTGATGAGGTCGAGGGAAGTAGGGCTCCTATTGACTAAAGATTGGTTCTTCGCTTTCCTTTAGAATGAAAGTAGCTATGAAGCCCCTACCTACAACTTACTTTGTTTGATTCAAAAGGCGAACAGCCCCCCCCAACTAGTCGTATGGGGTGGGGTTCTTGTGGTAAGCTGCCTTGGATATGATAAATTCCTAAAAAAAAGGCAAAGTCCGCTATTAGACGAAGATCTTCCTATCAATAGATAGGAATTAGTGTTCGATATAGGGGATAGGATCTATCTGCTCTCTCTAAAAAAAAATTGAGAGAGCAGATATAACGATATAAAATCGGAAGGATAGATAGACATCTAAAGAAAGGGATGTCTATTCTATTCCTCTTTTTTTTATAGAAAGAAAAGATATCTCGTTCATCTATCTTTTGTTTATTTATCATTGATTCTATCTATGAATCAAGTCGAATTAGTTTTTGGCCGAAGCCCCGAATGGATTGGATCGTTTCCGCCAACGAAATGAACGCGGAGCCCGTTCCGAATGCTTCTTCGATCCGGAAGTTCTCGCGAAGAGAATAAGATGCTGCTCCCCCTCCCTCTGTCTTTTTTCGCTTTGCTAATCTTCCCCTTCCCCTCTAACGGGGGCCAGGCGGCGGCGGGCGCGGGAGGAAAAAACCTAAGAGAAGACGCTCTTAGGTCCTTCTTTTTTCAGTGCAACATAGGAAAGCGCCCTCTTTTTGTCATCTCTGCAGCTTTCCAGATTTGGTATTGAACGCATGGCGTAGCTAGGACCTTCAAATCATGTTTGAGCCTATGTTCAAACAAAACCCATCCCCCGGCTGGAAAGAATGCCCGCCAAGTTCTGATAAGGAAGGAACAACCCCGGAAAGGCTCGACGAAGGGAGGGAGATGCGGCGGGGGAAGGAAAAGGCTTTCGGAGATCAAGAGATTTTCTTTCTTTTGCATCGAAAACGAAGAAGGCCGAGGATGGCCTACGGTGCGTGTTATCTGAAGGGAGCACGCTTTTTCGACCGCGGTGCTATGATTGCCGGAGCCTCTCCTCGTTCCGCCCGCTGGCCTATTGGGATAGCAGCCTGCGGGCTTTGCCTGCCCATTATAATATAATCAAAAATTCCGGCTCGGCCCGGGAAAGCGCTGGCAACAACAGAAAGGAAGGGGTCCATGTAGCTGCTGCGCCCGCCCCTCTTCTTAGTCAATGGGGCAGCAGGTTCGGCATCTACTAGAAAAGAGAGAATCCACTTCAGATAACCACACCTCGGCTAGGCAGCGTGTGGAATGGCCGAGAGCGGACCTTTTTGGATATATAATCCAAGTCGAGAGTGGAGTTACAGGAACAGCCGTCTGATGGAAAAAAACTTTCACGTTCGGTTCAGAGAGCACTTTTTTCGTTGAGAATTCCTCGTTCCCTTTCGTGTGAATTCCCCAGTGGCGAATTTAAAACTTGTGGGTCTATTCAATCTCTCGAGCCCCGAAGAAAACCCCCTCCCCCTCGGACTCCATATTCCTTTTGACTCTATATATGTGGGCACCAGATATCTATGAGGGTTCACCCACCCCGGTTACAGCATTCCTTTCTATTGCGCCTAAAATCTCTATTTCTGCTAATATTTTACGTGTTTCTATTTATGGTTCCTATGGAGCTACATTGCAACAAATCTTCTTTTTCTGCAGCATTGCTTCTATGATCTTAGGAGCACTGGCCGCCATGGCCCAAACGAAAGTCAAAAGACCTCTAGCTCATAGTTCAATTGGACATGTAGGTTATATTCGTACTGGTTTCTCATGTGGAACCATAGAAGGAATTCAATCACTACTAATTGGTATCTTTATTTATGCATTAATGACGATGGATGCATTCGCCATAGTTTCAGCATTACGGCAAACCCGTGTCAAATATATAGCGGATTTGGGCGCTCTAGCCAAAACGAATCCTATTTCGGCTATTACCTTCTCCATTACTATGTTCTCATACGCAGGAATACCCCCGTTAGCCGGCTTTTGTAGCAAATTCTATTTGTTCTTCGCCGCTTTGGGTTGTGGGGCTTACTTCCTAGCCCCAGTGGGAGTAGTGACTAGCGTTATAGGTCGTTGGGCGGCCGGAAGGTTGCCACGAATAAGTCAGTTTGGAGGACCGAAGGCAGTTCTCCGTGCACCGGACACGTAGCTTACCGAATCAGTTGCGACACCGATGGGAATGCATGCTACGAAAGATAGGGTCGAGTCTGATACATCAACCGTCTACTCAATATCCTTAGTAGAGTCCACAATCACTACACGAGATGAACCTTGGTTTGGTGAATTGAAGTTCGCCTTAGGTGTAATAGGACTCCCAGTTACTGCGCGCGATCGTATACTGAGGTGCTCCCCGCCGGTTGTTGGAACGACGCGAGCCGGGACGGGCCTGGATTCAGAAAGATGAAGGGCCCCAAAGTAGAAATAGGGGGTTACAAATTCCCCATCTCATTGGGGGCGGAAAACGAATCGACATCTCGATGTGATACAGCCTTTTCTTTTTTAGTTGGGAAAGAACGGCGAAGTCCATCCGAACCGAACCGTCCAATGAAGAATAAGAGGAGAGCAAAGCGCCAATGGCGCGCGAAGCGCATGCGGAGCAGGCACGGAGAAAAATCAGTGTGGAGGAGAAGAAGCAGCCGAGCTCATTCCCTTCGCATCCTGGGCCCAAAGCAGTGCAGTCTTTCCTGGCCAAATCAAGGATTTGGGGCTTCTTGCTACGCTACTTAACTATATAAATCCTTTAGTAATATATAAATGGAAAGATAGATCCATCCATCTATCCTATCCGATTTCCATTTTGATATCTAAAAAAGAATCGATTTCATTCAACGTTTGATTCAAAGAACTGCGCTTAGCCCCCCCGCTCATGAAACGGCTCTGCTGCAATGGATGGCAGAGGGTCCGTAGTACCCAAAGCACTGGAGTGATCCAGTAGCCGGGAAGGGGCCTAGAAGTGCCTACTACTACACCATACTACACTTGGCTCTACACATTTACCGAGCTAACCCCTGTCCAGTGCCTGGCAGAGCTAAGGGGGCTTCAATCCTTATTCCTTATCCCCATCTTCGCCCAGGCTAACGGGGCCTTACTTATTCAGGGGGGGAGCCTCGAGAAGCACTGTTGAGAAGAAGATCCTAGGCCCCTCTTCATTCTCTACAGGGTTTCTTTCTTCAATATAGGTGACAACGAGCGAGGCAGAGATGGAAGAGATCAAAGACGAGAATAAGAAGCCAGTAAACTTCCTTTTTGATCATTTTGTTTGATAGAGGGGGATAGAAAAAATGGACAAAACTTACTCGCATTTCTCATCGAACAAATACGAAAAAAGAATCATATTGAAAACTGAAACCTCACCTCTCGTTTCACTCTCGTTCCTCTCCTTACAGTCGAGCTCCTTTGTTCCTATGGACCTCTCTAGACAAGTGCTCGAGTCATGATTTCGCCCTCTCCTTTTCAGTCGAGTTGCTAAAGCACCTCTCGCTACGCTCGAGATCTTTTAACCTTTTAGTCGAGTGCCTTCGGCCCTCTCCCAAGGATAAGGTCTCATTAATTAGTTGATGAGGGGTCGAGTTACTGCGTTCCTAACCCAACCCCTTCCTTCTCCGAGCTTTGTATTATAAGTGATCCGAACCTGCCCGGAGTGAGCCTCCCATAGAGGCAAGTTGGTGAGCCGTATGATGGGCAACTATCTCCTGCGGTTTGGAGAGGACTCAGCTGTTAGTTAGTATCCCCTTGGTTTCGGGGTGGACCCTTTCACTCTATTTTATTATATACGCTTAGTGAAAAGAATGTTTTTTGATACACCTAGGACATGGATTCTATATGAACCAATGGATCGTAATAAGTCGTTACTACTAGCAATGACTTCCTTTTTCATTACTTCATCCTTGCTATACCCCTCTCCTTTGTTCTCAGTTACTCATCAAATGGCACTCAGTTCATATCTTTAAGTTCGATCATTGACAAGGTTCAAAGAAAGGGTGGGCCGTCGGTTTGAATCCAATATTATGTACTTTTTTTTTCAAAAATACGGAATTCACAACTAGAAACGGAAAGGTTTCCGCTCCCCGCCATCAACGGTAATCAATTCTTAAAGAGTAAGCTCACCGCTTTCTCGCTCACTCTTTCTTCTTTCCCTTTGGCTGACCTCGCTTGACGGAAGCCTGCTTATTTAGCGACACAACAAAAGAAAGCACCTGTTGGTTGGTTTCACGATTGTCGAAGGCGCGTCTAGCCCTGCTCTTTATTCAACCGATGCTATGAAGCTTGAGAAAGAGGAGAGAGCAGCCTTTCAGGAGGAACCTGTGACACCTGCACGGATGCCCGGCTGGAACGGTTTGACAATGAATTCAATCTTGTCTTGGATGCCCACCCGGAAGTAGCATTAGCAACATTAGAATCCCATATCTTCTTTTGTTCTGCTTCTCGTAATTAGCCTTGTTGCTGGTTTGGAACCCTGAGCAGACTCCGGTGATATTGAATCAGCCAGAAAGAAGGTTCACTCCTCACCTTTGAAATGTAGCTTGAGCAGCTAATCAGTCAATACCCTATGTTCTTATTTCACACAATCCAGGAACTTCGGGAAGAAAAGTCTGTAGGAAGCTACCCGAAGATAGGACATTCATTCCTCTAAGGCAACGCCTTTAGCTACTCAACTACTTGAGCTCATTCGATACCAGACAAGCACTCATTGGCTACCAGGGCGCTACCAGAACTACTCAGATCAGATCGTCGGCTTCCTAACTCCTTTCATTTATAATAGGAGAAAAGAAAGGCGGAGGAGGATTTCTTGAGAAATCTTGTAGTTGAGGAAGTGGAAAAGTATCTGGACAAATATAAAGAAAATGTAATGTCCGAGTTCCCCCGAAGTAACCCTTATATATAAACGCCAAGTTTCTTGAGCAAGGTGAGCACTCAACTTCTACAGGATGCCGGATTGCCAAATACGGCAGACCCGGCAGCTATGCAATTACTTAATTCAGTCCACAATAATTTGGTGTCCGATTTTCGGCTAGTGGACAGCTATACCAATAATCCTGTATACAGTTGTATAAGATTTTTTCTAAAGGATTATCGGTGAGCAAGAATTCAAATGTAGTTTTTAGTTTCGTTAGTTAACCTACCTTTTTCTTTTGGTGGTGAGTTTCCTTTTTTCTTTTTTTTCGCTATGCGCCGCTCCGCCAGCAAGGAGTGCCACGCACAAGCAGAGCGAAAACAAACAAAGCAGGGGGAATTATTCGTTGGGGGAAATCCTTTGATTGCGTATTATAGATCCATGTCTTTCTTGTTCCACTAGCTAGGAAAAAATTTGCACATGTCCGTTTCGTTGTTACAACCTTCTTTTTTGATGTCAAAGACCAGAAGCTACGCGCAAATTCTCATTGGGTCTTGGTTGTTCTTAACAGCGATGGCTATTCATTTAAGTCTTGGGGTAGCACCACTAGATCTTCAACAAGGTGGAAATTCTCGTATTCTCTATGTACATGTTCCTGCGGCTCGGATGAGTATTATTGTTTATATCGCCACGGCTATAAACACTTTCTTGTTCCTATTAACAAAACATCCCCTTTATCTTCGCTCTTCCGGAACCGGTATAGAAGTGGGTGCTTTTTTTACGTTGTTTACCTTAGTTACTGGGGGGTTTCGGGGAAGACCAATGTGGGGGACCTTTTGGGTGTGGGATGCTCGTTTGACCTCTGTATTCATCTCGTTTCTTATTTACCTGGGTGCACTGCGTTTTCAAAAGCTTCCTGTCGAACCGGCTTCTATTTCAATTCGTGCTGGACCGATCGATATACCAATAATAAAGTCTTCAGTCAACTGGTGGAATACATCGCATCAACCTGGGAGCATTAGCCGATCTGGTACATCAATACATGTTCCTATGCCCATTCCAATCTTGTCTAACTTTGCTAACTTCCCCTTCTCAACCCGTATCTTGTTTGTTCTGGAAACACGTCTTCCTATTCCATCTTTTCTCGAATCTCCTATAACGGAAGAAATTGAAGCTCGAGAAGGAATACCAAAACCTAGTTCACTCGCTCTCTTTGCATCCATGGCTGAATGGTTAAAGCGCCCAACCTAATAAAGAGGCAAGTAGGTTCGATTCCTGCTGGATGCACTTGGAACGTTCAGTTCAATCGCAGCTCACAGAATCTAAAGAGATAGCTCGCCCTTATAGCTTATGTGGGGCATTTCACTCGCTCAACACTCGTTCAAAACATCCACTCGTTCAACAGGAAAGAAAAGGTACAAAGGATCTACTTCTCAGGATGGAAAGAAGCAAGAAAGTCTAGAGAGTCGAAATGACCTTGGTCCAACCATAGGAGGACTGATTCGGAAGATTCTATCCTATTCTTCTAAAAAGGAGTTCTCTAATTTAACTGGACTTGAAAGCGGTGGATCAAGCCCCCCTTTTTCTTTGGCTGTGTCCAAGTGAAGTGAAACTCGGGAATGAAGCAGATAGGTCTCAGTCGAAGAAAGGTAGCCCTATTGGGTCTGGGATTGCTTACCTTTCTTTCCTTCTACAGTACGCCTTAGGTGATTCTAAACCTCCACTCTCAGTCTACTTTTGAATCGATTGCCTACCTATACCGACCCTACTCAACAGGGGCAGGGGCCGTGAACTATGAAAAGCCTGCCAGGCAGAGAAAAAAGTGCAAAAGCGATTGAACAAAGTCGCTCCGGTCGAAATGGTTTGGATGCAGATGAGGGAGAGGGCGAAAGCTTTCATTTAAAGGTAAAGGGAAGGGAGGAGGACAAGTAGATCTTATCCTGCGTGCAGTAAGTATGAAGAAGAGAGCCAGGTCACTAGCTAGGTAAGGGTCTACGATTGCTCTGCCTACCATAAATAATTTGAATTGAGCCTATACTCTTTGGAAATTACTGAAAGAGAGGCCTAGGATTGCTCACAGATCTGCTTAAAGGAACTTCAGATAAGTGCTGGACATGCTTTGTTGAGGGGCTCAACCAATCAATAGCTTCGCTTACTTCCCCAGAGTCTTTTGCCTACTTATTGACCACTGACTCCCAGATCAGCTAACGACTCTTTTGAAAGCATACAGATCCCCAATGACAATATCGTCACCCGTGGGATTGGGGGCTATGAGTTGAACTATACCTGCAATCCGTTGACATGGGTACTATTCTTCAGGGACTATCCCACATCGACGACAACTACTCTCTTTTCTGTAAAAGATTGCTGCTTAAAAATAAGTCTGACTCTTCTTATATCAATCCCCCTTCCTTCTGGAATACGACAGCTACTACTTTGATTGAAAAATTAGAACGACTGCTGATGTGTAAGCGGAGGCATACTTTGATGTATCAAGCGCTACGCACTAACTTCTGCGTCCTTCTTCAGACAGAATCTCCTTGCTCCCATCTATTGGAAAATCCACTCAGAGACTCAATAGTTGATAATAGTTGAATAGCTCCTCCGGTAGCCGGACTGTCATTCCCACTTTTTTCTGACCTTCCGGTTCTGAATCCGTAGGACACTTCTCTGTTCTCATGTATACCTACACGAGATCTCGAACTTGAAACGAAACATCACTCTCCTCTTTCTTTTACCTTTCTCTCTATCCAGGGGCCAAACTCACACTTTCAGGAGCTATAGCATACATGGAGCCAGCAGGGAGAGCCTTCTTGAATAGCAAAAGCCCTAAGCTTCAGACTAGTTCTAACCCCGATCCTTCTTCGGCGGATCTGTCCTTGCCTCTTTCCTGATACAAAAAATTTCTTTTCATTTTATATAGATGCAAAAGTTAGCAATCCAATTTTCCTTCGTAAGAGCACATCTTACATCGCAAACTTTCTCTTTATATACCGGCAAAAGTAAGAAACCCTATTTTAGCTCGTAGGAGCACATCAGGAATCCAAAACTTTCTCTTTATATACCGACGATTTCTATCAAAATGGCATCAATCTCACAATGTGGTTTGAGCAATTCTATGACCAGCAAAGACTAGAATTCCCTTGTCATGAGGTAGTCTTAGGTTCATGAATTTTTCGGGATTAAACAATGCTAACTCCCTTGCTACTAGCTGCTTCTTAAAGTGTGTTTGACACCCACCAGATCCAATGAAACTCACAAGCTTATCTTCGTCAGTGGAGTTAACTTGATCAATCCACAACCTCAAAACTATACCCATCAGCTTTACCAACAGCAACCAATCCGTAAGTAATTCTAGAGACTGCCCTTATAGCTTTATCTAGTTCTGGTTGAACGAGAACTTGATAATTAAGCCTACTAATCATACCTCCAACCCCAACACAGGGAAAATTCTGGGGTTCCAAAGCTGGCAGGCTAGGTTCCCGTTTCTTCCTCTTCTTAACCTTCTTTCCCTTCACAGCTCTAATGCCTCGCCAGAGCTCTTTGACGAACTCACTTTTCAGCACAAGTTCCTCCAGGATCAAAGGATGCCAAAAATCAGATCTTATTAACTTCCTGGTGGCTGATCCCGTTGGTCCCACCTTCTCCGCTTGTTTCAGCTGCAAGCGGAAACGTGTTTATGAGGAAGATCCTTGACAATCTAAGATCCTTACCGTCTTCCTGATTCCCTGTAAACCCAATTCATGAAGCTCTCCCATTAGCTTCAGAACTCTATCACGACTGTAAACCTTCCCTACCCAGTCCCACTGAGCTTGTTCAGGCGATAATCCACCCGGCTCCCACACATGGTTAGCTCGTCCAGGATCGCAAGGTCGTTCACTCGCTACACGAGCGCTCTTCAGCGACATACTATCGTAACCAAGATCAAGCAGAAATTCCCATGTCCGAGGTCTAGAACACAAGGGCAAAGTAGGAAATCGGAAACGCATACCATATCTCGCAGAAGGTCGTGTAGAGCCATCGCTAGATCTAACCTTGGACGAGTGAGCTCTGTCACGCTTCCCTGGTTTTCTTGCCCGAGCCCTGCGGTAGTTGCGCTTGCCAAGAAACCTTTTCGGACCGCGAGATCGTCTTGCCCGAGGAGTCGCAAAAGCTACGGATGCAGGAAATCCCTTCTGAGTTGGACCGCTCACCACCTGCTCGATGAATTTCCCAAGCGACGGATCTGGGTCTTCCTCAGCTTCAGGATCGGCAGATCTCTTCATCGTCGTCATGCGATGGAAAAAAACATCTGCTCCACCCGAGCGAGAATCTGCCTGATCAGCGCTATATCGTTACTATCCAAACCCATTGTCGAAATCGTCGTTGGATACCCACAGTCAGAAGACCGAAGGCTCTGATACCATCTGATAAGACCCGAGATGGATCTTCTCGGTAGAATAGAGAAAGAGATGAAAAGATAGAAGAAATTGGGGAAGAAGATGAAGAAATAGGGAGAAAGCTTGGCTGATTCGAGACGCCACTCTTCCATCTTTACATAGCAGCCCCTCTTTCACCGTATAACCAGATTCCAGGTTCTTTCCCTCTCGGGCTTGTTGTAACACAGTTCTTAACTCCGGATCAGCTTCAACTTGAGATAGTAATTCTGCTGCATCGAAAGAGGGAGGAGGTGCGAATACAAGTTCCAACAGACGCTCAGGTTGCACTCGTCTTGACAACGCATCAGCAGCCTTATTTTCAGTTCCCGGCTTATACTCAATGAGAAAATCCAAGCCTAACAGTTTGGTAGCCCATCTCTGTTGTTCCTTGGTGACAAACCTCTGTTCCAGCACAGCAAGTGCTTTAGACTCTTCTGGTCTGTGCGTATCGTGAAACGTTGCCCTGAAAGATAGTGTCTCCAACGTTGGACTGCCAAGACTATTGCTAAGAGCTCTCGTTCGTACACTGATTTCAAGCTCCCCTTTTCAGAAAACCCTTGGCTGAGATACGCAACAGGCCTGTTCCCTTGTAATAAAACAGCTCCAATTCCATTTCCCGACGCGGATCACAAAAGGTAGCTTCAAATCTGGCAAGGCTAGAACAGGAAGCGTCGTCACTGCTCCTTTGAGAGCCTTGAAAGCTAGTGCTGCCATTTCTGTCCATTTGAAACTGTTCTTTTTGAGTAACTCGGTCAACGGTCTCGCAATTTTCCCATAATTCTTAACGAATCTCCTGTAGTACCCCGTCAAGCCCAAGAAGCCTCGCAATTCTGTTGTGTTCTTTGGTTCTGGCCAACCCACCATTGCTTCTAACTTAGCTGGATCAGCTGACACCCCTTCGCCCGATATAATATGTCCCAAATATGCAATCTGTGGTTGTCCAAAAGCACACTTCTTTCTGTTTGCATAAAACTGGTGTTGTTCCCAAATCTGGAGCACCATTCCCAAGTAATTCATGTGTTCCTCCATGCCCTTGCTATAGACTAGTATGTCATCAAAAAATACCAACACAAACTTCCCTGCGGAAAATATCGTTCATCACGGATTGGAATGTTGCTGGTGCGTTGGTAAGCCCAAATGGCATGACCAGGAACTCATAGTGCCTTTCGTGAGTTCGAAAGGCAGTTTTCTTCACGTCTGTGGCTCGTACACGTATTTTGTGGTACCCGGATTTGAGATCGAGTTTGGAGAATACAGAAGCTCCTTGTAACTCATCCAACAGTTCCTCGATCACGGGAATGGGGTACCTGTCTGGTGCCGTGAGCTTGTTTAAGGCTCGGTAATCCACGCGCCGTAGGCCATCCTCCGTCCGAGCAAAACTGGACTTGAATATGGACTGATGCTCGGCTGGATGATCCGTGCTTCTAACATCTCCCTAACCAATTTTTCAATCTCGTCCTTCTGAGTATATGTATACCGGTAAGGACGGATGTTAACTGGTTCTGCTCCTTCCTTAAGGTTGATAGCATGTTCCCTGCCACGTTTTGGGGGTAATCCTTGCGGCATCTAAAACACGTTTTCATGCCATTCCAACAACTGTTTCACTTGAGCATCCTCAGGAAAATTTGGAGTCTTAATTCCTCCTGCAAACAGTGCGGTGAGCTCTAGGAGATAAGCCTCACTTCCCTCTTTGACTACCCTCTCCATTGAATTGAGAGAGATTTGAGCTCGCACCAGTGACGGATCGCCTGCTAAGGTGACCCACTGATCTTCCCTACGGAAACTCAAGGTGTGTCTTCCCCAATTCATTCTGGTGTCACCCAGAGTGGCCAACCACGCATAACCCAGCACTATATCCGTGGTTCCAGGAAGAAGTCCGCACGTATCTGCACATCTTGGACCGTTAGCTCTACTCCGCTGCATTTCCCGGCACTTGGAACGACTTGACCATTTCCAATAGAAACCCCAAATCCACGAGTTTCTGTGATTTGCAGACCACACCGATGTGCTAGACTCTCTGCTATGAAATTGCTTGTAGCCCCTGAATCAATTAAAACAATGACTTCTTGTCCTGCAATCTGTCCTCTCATCCTCATGGATCTCTCAGTTGTTAAACCTGCCATCGACCGCAAAGACAACCAGAGTAATTCCTTTACTTCATCCTCATCTGATTCTTCTATCTTTTTCCCTGTTTCAGCTTCATCAGCCTCATCCAACTCATCTCCTTCATCCACAGCCATATACTTGAATTCTCTGCCCTTACATCTGTGACCAGGATTCTACTTGTCACCACAACGAAAACAAAGCCCCTTGCTCTTTCTATCCTGATCAAACGGTTTCCGGTATGGTTCCATTTTACGTTCTGGGGATCGGGCGGGCCCGGTGAAGAAGCATTGGATCCCAGAGATGGAATGGGAAATGGAGATGTTGAAGAGGCGGGTTGATTAGTTCTGGTTGGAGGGCTACGAACTCCTTCTCATTGTTCCGCTCCTCTTCTCTTCTTTAATGGTTGACCAGGCACTGAAGGTCGATCATCTGTGTTCACCTGGTATGGATATAATTGAAGAGTGGAGGTAAAGGGCTCCTGTCATCCGGCAATGCAAGACCCACTCCAGATCGATGCCTCTTGGTCAGACCATTTCCGTATACTGAGATTGACGACATAGCGAGAACACCGAGATCATTCCGTAAGAGGGTATTGCAGTGCTTATTGAATTGTCAACAATCCTCTCTTCACATCTGCTAGAAATAATTTTGAGGGCTTTGGAGAGTGAATAGCTATTCTTTTCTCACATCTCGATTTCCGCCTTCTTTGGGAAGATAAGAGACTTTGCTGCTCTCCCACCTTCAACTAAGGTAGTCGCTTAGCTAACTAAAAAAGCATCCTCTAACGAGCACACCACTGTATATTTTTTTTTATTTAGATACCCTCAAAGCAAAGGTGAGGAATAGGGCTAGCTAACAAGTAAACGAGAGACGTAAGTGAACGAAGTTGGCATCTTCTAGCTAAGCAAGCAAATAAACAACTTCTCTTTGTTGCGAAGTGAGCCAGGTAAGCAAGGAAGTAATAGAAAGACTCTCAAGTGTTATCATATTCTCCTATTTGACTCCCACTTGGGATTCACAAATAAAGGATAGATAAAAGAAACTTCAATGGGCTTCTAATCTATTCTTTCTTGACCCCTGATACGTGACCAGGTGAGGAAGGGCGCCCGTCTTTGACAAAGAGACGGGTAAGGCGGTTGCAAGACCACCCGTGTGGAGATCATACTCTTATCGGGGTTGACAGCCCCAACCGAGTATGGTACCACGTGGCCAAGTCCTCGCACTTTCATTCCAGGGAGCGCTAAGAAGCAAGGCCGGAATGAGGGTTACATGAGTTAGAAACGATCCCTGATGTGGAATAAAAGGCTAGCTCTTCATCTCTTTCGCTTTCTTTCAATGTCGAGATGAGGAGCGTAGCCGATCTTCTTTTCTCTCTGCGCGTAGGAACCACTTTCTTTCTGAAGAGATGGGCGTGATCGTCTTTGGAATAGGCATAAGCGCCGTTCTATTAAATAGATTAATAGAAGGGCAAAGCCTACCATTCATTAGTTGAACCGGTTCCTCTTGGATAAGAACGAGAGTCCAGAAAGAAGGCAGAGTGAACTACTAAGACGAGAGAAGTCGGAACTAGTGCAAGTGAGGGAATTCGCTCTGCTACTGCTAGGTCGAAGCAAAGAAGGTTAAGAGAGAATAAGTAGTTCCGCGGGACTTAGGCTTCGTCTGCTCTCAAGCCAGCTCCTAACTCTCGGTCTTCTGGCGAACAAACTTACCGGATTCAAGTGATTGAAACACAGGACCCTTTTCCACTTGGGTGACGACATACATAAGGTTTGACGAGCATT
>JAKUCM010000007.1:32500-40000 GCA_023374145.1 Lepidium sativum | reverse complement strand
GGATGGTCTTGTTGAAGGCTTTTTGACTTCTACTGAGAGCAAAGTCCTTACTTACCAGACCGGGCTACTTGAATAGCAGAAAGAAAAAATGTCACGAACCCAACTCCTAGGTCACTAGGAAGAAGAATGGAGGGAAATAGAAGAGGTCCTGTAAAGAAGCTTTCATTCGATGCTTCTAATTCAACTCCCAGACAAACAAGGAAGTATGCGCGAAGATAGGGTTAATCCCTGCGGCAGGCATTATCCGGGAACGATTATCCAGGAACTTACAGAAGGTTGGCGTGACACGCCTAAATCCACAACGCTTCAGGCGAAGAGATATATCTTTCCGCTTTAGCGGCTTGAACCCTTCGATCAAGAGATACCTAAAATAAAATCAACTAAGTAGCTGACCTCTTAGACGTTCGTGGGTATTCAAATTCATACATAATCTTCTCCGACATGAGATAGAGTGAGAGGGCCTGGCCTATTCCATAGAACAAACTCAGCAAATCTTGATCCGTATTCCACCTCAGATGGTAGAAGGGGCAACTCAGCCTTGTCTTTTTCTTTGGGCTAGGAACCCAGGAGAATGTTCAAAGCGATAAGAGAACAGGTCTTTTCAGAGAAGCTCTTGCCGCTCTTCTGTTAGAGCTCTTTAGTCCCATTCCTAACAACAGGGGACTAGCTACGGGGAACAAGGGAACAAGGGAACTAGCTACACAGGCCCTAAGCGATCGTCCTACCTCGAAAGGAGTGGCAGCAGCGGCAGGAATACCCAAGTCATAGTCTTTTTCGGGAGAGGGCTCGGCATCGTCTTTATGCGACAGTACCAGCATGCCATAGTCTTTTATGCGACAGTAACAGCGTCATAGTCTTTATGCGGCTTCAGCAGCACCCGGTTAGGACTTCAACCACAGAAGACAAGTCTTTGCCTTCACGTCAGAAACAACAACGCATTGAACTTCGACCGCTTGACTTCCAACAGAAGTGGATGATTCTTTCGCCTTTCTTCGTTGACCTGACACGACATTCAAAATGGAGAGTCCCAATAGTCCAGAGGTAGCAGCACGATCAGGGAACCAAAATGGCTGTCTCGCGCTTCGAAGCCACAGCATTTAGAGGGCCCTTGGCCCATCTTGCAATGACAACACGTCTCACCACCCAAACTTGGTTTTCGACGGCGAATTAGCAATGTGTGTCAAGCAACCAATTCTGCTCCTAGGCCAGTTCTGATCTTAGGAATTCCCTGATCCAGAATATCTGAGCCGGAAGGTGGCGTTCAAAGACTTAAACGAGTAGTGGGCCAAAGGGCTCTATAATGATAGTTCGCCCTCAGCTTTTGTCCAGGATTGGCATTCTCAAAGGAGAAAGATCTGATCAGGGAAGGATTGATCGATCAAGATCAGGAAGAGGAGAACGAGGAACAATTAACGAAAGAAGGGGAAAGGGCTAAAGCATCTGCTTCCACTTCCGCTGCAGAAGAAGTTGGGGGAGGTTACAAAGCCCTTATTTCAACAGACTGTTAACCACTTTAATGCCTTTATCCGGCTTTGCAACAAAGTGATCTTCGATCGCACTAAGGCGCATAAGACAGTACACTTCACCGATTCACCAAGTAACCCTACGGAATTGATGTTGTGACACTTGAAACGCATGAAAGGAATCTAGGAACAAAACAAAGAATTGCACCCCTTGCATTTGAATGCCGGTATACTGCTCCGCCACTCAGGGCACACTACCAAAGGACTCCAATCCTCATCATTGGGCAATTCAAGACGCAAGTGGTGTGTATCATCTCTAGCCTCCCTCGGTGATGTTTCATATGGGTCACTAGAATCTCCATCTGGGGCCGAAGAACGTACGATCAAAGACTTCTGAAGCGTCGTCTAAAGGCTCCGATCTAATAAGTTACGTGCGTGATGTCGATGAGATGTCGGCAGGAGATGTCGGCAAAGAAGAGGAAGGCGCGCAGAAGGTAGGTAATAGATCTCATACCGAACGTGACCGAGTCCACCCAACCGTACACGATCCTTGAGTCAAGTATGCGAATGAAAAAGAAGGAGTAATTCGAGCAGGAAGAAGAAAGGCTGACGCTGCAGCTTCAACTTTCGCTGCAAAAGACAGGGATGGGGGAGTTTCAAAGCCATTCTTATAACGGATTACTGTACCTTATATACCTTTATTGGCTTTGAAACTAAAGTGCTCCGCTCAATAGGGCTCATCAGGAATCCGAACCTTCATGAAGTTCAGCTAGTCACCCGAGAAGAATCGAAGCTGTGACACTTTCAACCTTCGATCAGATGCTTAGGCCAGTCAGGTCAGGACCTTACGTCTGATTGCCTTTACACTGCGTCGCCCGTAGGGCATACTCCCAAGAGACTCCCAGACGGTTAGGGAACACTCCCATGTCACGCATTCAACACACATGTGTTAATTGATCCTCTCGATCCAACACAAACTCTGAAATAGGAACTTAGAGAACAATAGTATTCTCAAACAACAGTAGCAATAGGGTTACCAGTCCCTTCTCCTGAAAGAACTAAAAGGCCAAAGAAAGCTCTCCTTTGATAAGTAGTTCCAAAACCCTCAAAAGGAGAGGGAAATAACGAAGAAATTGAAGATTGAAGGGAGGAGGCTGGCGCAACAACTTCAGTTTTAGCTTCAGAAGATGGGGGAGTTTCAAAGCCATTATTACAACAGACTACTTTCCCTTTCATATCTTTATGCGGCTTCTCAACTAAAGGGCTCCGCTCCACTACCACTCATAAGGTTCCGCCACTACAATAGGGCCCAGTCATAAGAGAAATCGAGAGCTTTATCCTGGCTCAGGCAAACGGAACTACCTTAGGTCTCGCTGGGAACCCAGCTCAGGAACCTAAACCACAGTGCTTTCTTAAGGAGTTGCCGAGTCCTACCTCGCTATCAAAGATACTAACTGAGGAACTCACCTATGACCCAAGGGAAGAGCCTAGAAGAAGGTTTCTCACGTTGATCGTCACCCCTGGGTCTAAGAGACCCCCAAGCTGTCTCACCGGGATCGAATCGGGCTCACCTCGGATCAGGAACAGCTACAATATACGCCGCTTAAACAAGCAGATTAAAGGAAAGAGACCCATCTATCTAAGGCTAAAAGAAGGGAAAGAAGCCGTAGCTAGTCGTAGAAGTCAGTGAAGGGGAACAAGCAAGCCGAACCGTAGGCGAGCAAAGCTTTCATTCAACAGCAGAGGAAGACGTAGAAAGACCAGCAAAAAGAATGAACACGTGCCAAGAACCCATTCCATTCACGGACGCGGGGAAGGAGGAAAGTCAAGGCACAAGTTTCTCTATTAAGAACCAAGGCCCTACTGAGCTACATTTACTCTTTACACCAAGAACAGCTCAGACATGCGACCCCGGGGACTGGGCTTTGGTCTTCGACCGACGGCTCCTTTTTCGGCATATGAAGCAACAATAAATAAAAGAGAACTACAGATGAACGAAGGGAAGAGGTAGATCATACAGTTCAAACTCAAACAACAAAGACATTCTAACAGTTGCCTCGCTTTCATCCTTATAAGTGGACAGACTCATCCGCATTCTCCGCTTTGAACAGAGTTTGCTTCTTCGTTCGCCTTCCCTCACACTACTGAGCTACAACCAAGCTCGGCAGAAGCAGGACAGAGATTTAAGAACCGTGAAGTGAGCCCAAACAAGGCAGAAACAGCAGCTGCAACCAAATAGGCTGAAAACAGTGCGGCAGCACTAGCCGTCCCAGTAACAGCAGCAGTACGAGCATTCCTTAGCCGCTTCAGGAGGGTCAAACGACCGGACTACGTCCTATCCTCGTTCAAACCCTCCTTCACTACATTTACCAACAGTAGGACATTTAGAAAGTGACGATTTAAGAAGGCACTCGCTTCGCTCACTTGACCGGAGGGGACCTAGAAGAAAGAAGAATAGACGCATTCACAACCTTACTCGGCCAGACAGTCTATCATTTCACAAAAAAGGCAGACCATTATGAAACCTTACTTCAGGTGAATACTTTGACTTCAGTTGGATACTTTGATAGTTCACTACTACGATAGGGGAATACTAGGCTAGGGAACTACTTGGGAACTACTTGGGAAGTCATCTCTTTACTTAACGAACTAACCACTCAGGGATTCAAATCCACGATACTCCTACCATCTGCTTGATCCAGTTGAAAACTTTACTCCGACTTCACATCAGCCCTTAGGGTCAACACAGCTCCTCTTATCCTTTACTCTTTCTATGCCTGGATTCCTATGCCTGTTTTACCTCGAGTTGGAATTCAGTGGGAGAAATTCCAACAAAATTAAGTGGTAGAAATTCTCCAGAAAACGAAAACGGCGATTCCAACTCTACAATCAAGGCAGAACGCAGGGAGGAGAAGAGAATAGATTATAGACGGCGGACCGGACCCAAGCTAGGCTGAAGGCAGGACTCTATTAAGTACGGCTAAAGGCAGACTCTATTAAGTACGACTGAAGGCAAACCAAGTAAGTGCGGTTTCAAACAAAGGTGAAGGAAAGGTACGATCGGTGGACAAGGAATCGGTTGAGATCGAAACCATATTCGTAGGACGCGTACCCAATAGCGTTTCCAGGGGCCTCATCCCGGGGGCAAGCCGGGGCATCAGTACGCGCTAGGCCTATCACTCGGAGCCCGGGCGATCTACTCCTACTCTTTATTTAGAGGCGGGAAATCTTACTCTTCTTGAGCGGGGGATAGACCAATCTTCTTCAGCGGGAAATCCAATCCATACCTTGGGGGAAATACATAGCTTGGTAGACAATCCATAGCTTGGTATCCAATCACTCTACTTCAAGTGGGCTAACTCACTCATCTTTTGGGATTGGTCTTTCTTCAATGTATAAGTGGAGTAAGGTCTTTTTCCCCACCGAAAGAAAAGAAGGTTTCCATTCCCATTCCAGTAGTAAGAAAAGATCAGAGGCACCGTTGCCTACTTCGCGGGATCGCCTTACGTAGAAGGACTTGTGATCCACTCTCGGCTAAGTTTCTATGGTCGGTCCTCTCTCGATTAATAGCTAACTGGAAAGAGAATCCTCTTTTATACTTAATTATCGATCAAGAGGGAAGTTCCTAACGTGTCCTTAGGAACGAAGGTCTGTCGAAGGCGGGCGAACGTGTCTTTCTATGGTACGCTCGGTACGCCTTGTTTCTATTGTTCTCCGATAGCTCTATCAGTGATTATTTCAAGTAGTGCTTTTTGTCTGTTACCGGATATGTATAGAAGTTTCCTTATGGTGTTCCTCTCCGGTGTTGCTGAATACACGTCACCGGTTCGACTCCTATTTATATTTAGTGGTCCATTTATTGATTGATGGGCGAATGGAGCCCGGGATGCTGAAAATGTAAAGGCCAAGGCCTCTCTCGGTTGTTGCTTTACCTGTCCTATTAGACTAGCTAGGCCCTCCTTCGGTATGTCTTGTTCCTTGGCTTCTCCTTGTTGGAATTCATGGTTGATTGTAACCTAAGGGTTGTTATATCACTGTCCTTCTGTGGGGGAGAAAGAGGGGGTGTTGCTAGCTCGGTAGGCGCACAGGCGCGGGTTCCGGTTGAAGAGTCAAATTCTCCTTCTTGTTTTTATTGTGAGAATCTTTCTCTATACTCTATATAAGATGCCATCTGTTTTCTTTACTCGTTTCCTCCTTAGCTTTGAATCTATCTGTGACTGTTCTCCTTCTTCTCTAAGGTCTGTTCCTTTGTTCCTTCTTTGTGCCTTCATTTGCTTTCTTTTGTTTGACTGTTAACTTAAGTATCTACCTTCTTCCTTTGGTTTCTTGTAGTTCTATCAGTTAGTTCTTCAATGGTTAGCTCTGCCTGAGCTGGAGTTGTCCCTCCAGCGAGAGTTGCTTTCTTCCTTGCTTGATCGGTAGGAGTTGCCGAGATAGCAGGTATTAGCTGTTAGCCGTCGGACTCATTTAAAGGAGTCCTATCGGGCTACACTAGTCTAAGGGCAGTTGAGTAACCGATTCCTACGCTTCCTCCGCTTACCTCCGTCGCTTAACTATTAATACGTCGCTTACCCGCCTCCGCTTACCCGCCTCCGTCGCTTGTTATCTGCTTCCCTTAGCTAAAACGTTAGGCGCTAGTGAAAGCCTTCACTCTCTTATATTTACGTACACGTGGGAAGAAGACCTAGTAATTGAGTGACAGCATTCCTGGACCAATTCTATAAACAGCCAATCAGGCATATCATGGTACAGGTGAAAGAAACTTATCCAATACAGATCTTATCACCTGCCCATCAACGCTCAACCGTCTGCTCCTCTCGTGCGTGTAGGAATAATCAAAAGAGGAGACAGCATGCCTATTATTAATATTAAGAACCCAATTCTACTAAAAACGATAACAACGATTCGAGGTTCTCAATCAAGGCAGAAAGCAAGAAACCCATCCAGCTAGGAGGAAAGCAAATCAAGCTATGGAGACCAATCAGACATCTAGATTCTATAGTACGCGTATGTGTACGTACCCAGGCTAAAACAGCAAATCAAACTTGGCTATCGTTTGAGAGCAACCTATCGCTAAACACAAACCAATCCTTTTACACAGTCCATTGAAAGGAAGAAAACAAGGGTGGAAATTCATGTTCCTTTTACACAGACCTCCAAAACTCGAATAGGCCAATCTTACTTTTCCTCATTCTAGAGGTTGCAAGGGAAGAAAACAAGATTGGTTCTTTATGAAACCTGGTTCAAAGCAACGAACTCCGCTCTCTCCCGTGGGCACATTCCTATTATAGTAAACGGGGACTTCTCTCTTTATTCCTATGCGTGCTTTACTTGACTCCTCTGAATTCAGAACAATGACTTTTAGGCTATTTTTCCCCACCGGCAAGAACGAACTTCTATGTGTTAAGCAAAGAAGAACAGAAGATCTATTCCAGTAGTTAGGTACAATCTTGGACGGCCGGGGACCTACTTCGCGGGACCGCCTAAAAGGACCTGGTCCACACGCGGCGAAGTTTCTTTGGGCGGCGTTTTCTCGATTGATATCTAAAGTGACTGGAATTCGAATCTTCTTATATAAGGAATTATCGATTATAAACGAGGATGAAAGAAGTGAGGAATAAAAACCCGATGTTGTGTTCTCATGCCCGGTCGAAGTCCAAGGCCAACCCGGTCTGTTGCCAATGAGTTGTGAGGAAGTCCACCGTCAAGTGCGGGATGTGAGGCCACGTCAACTGTGTATGTTGCTGCGAAGGTCAACCAAGTCGAGGAATGGCGCTGCGGAAGAAAGAAAAGTCACTGAGGATTTGCCTTCGCGGATACCAATTGCTTGGATGGATCCGTTTGAAAGCCTCGAGATGACTTGCAGAAAAAATGCTTTCTAGGTTTGTCTTGTGTCTCCGTAACAAATGGTCCATTTATTGATTGATGGGCGAACGACGGGAATTGAACCCGCGCATGGTGGATTCACAATCCACTGCCTTGATCCACTTGGCTACATCCGCCCCTACCCTCCCCGCCCTTCATTTTGTTTCACTGT
>JAKUCM010000007.1:0-17500 GCA_023374145.1 Lepidium sativum | reverse complement strand
TAAGAAAGAGTGATTGAAGAGTTAGGTAACAGAAAAAAGATCGAAAAGTCCCGGATCATCGTCTACACTTTTCCGTATGGAAGTGGTGGTCTTCTTTTAGACTCCCCCGAGAAGATGGATCCTCTCTTATCTGATCCGTATTGCTCCTTAGCAGAGATCGGGTTATTGGTCTTGTTCTGCACAACCTCTCCCGGTGACCCGGCAAGGTAAGCAAGTGAACCTCTCTCTAGTGGCGGCATCTAAGCTATCAAATGACTCTATTCCACTCCCTTCTGAGCCCACATCTCCATGTCCTATCAATGCTGATCTCTCCCGCTGTTGAATCGTATTTTATTTTTGAGATTGAGAAATCTCCAAACCCTTATGAATGGATCTTGCTCCGGTCGATAAAATATCTTCAAACTCAAAAGATTTATACCACAGCCTATGCTTACTCTGCCTATCTAACAGCGGGGTGAACTGCAAATACTAAATATGCAATAGGCGCAGGTATCCGAAACTGGAATTGACCCTCGTACTGGCTCCCGAATAGGTGGACCCTCGAACGGGATATGCTCCGACTTGGTATCAATCTTTCTCAGCTGATGGCTAAGCATATGGGACTCCATATGAGAAACTTAAAGTTAATCTGCTCTTTCCGCTACGAGCTCAAAGTAAAGTGGTTCTTGAATGAAAACTCATTTTGGATAGCTGACTTGATCAAATTGCAAGTAAAGATTCCAGCGGAGATGAAGACCCTCAGACACCTATTCTGAGGATGAAGGAAACAGTCCAAGAGAGAGATGGAGTCATCTGGTTGGAACACGACTTGAGAGACGTTTCTTGATGAGCCGGGAAAAAGACTATGTAAAGACTAGGAAGCGCTGGAATAACACTTCAGACAGGTTCTCGATAGTTGACGACTATTTACTTACTTACGACATAAAGCTGTCCTTCCAACCAGCCAACCCATATTACTTATATAAAGGTTGAACACAACACTTACTTAGGCCTGGTTCTTCGGCTGTTTCAGGAGCTATAGAAAGGGATGCTTTAGCTGTTGAGGCTAAGAAGGGAATTGAGGTAAGGCTGGCATAAGAGAATGGAGTTACTGAGCTTACTGAGCTAATGGCCTAGAAGTAAGTGGAGTTAAGACAGCTCGTAGCAGTATCGGAATACAATAGAATCCCTTCTTTACTTACCTATAAAGAGTGACCACTGAACGATAAGAACAAAGCCACTTTCAGCTATAACCGGAGTGAAATGAGTTCTATAGGCCTTAGCCGGAACACTTTCTAACTAACTGTTAGCCAGTGAAGTGATTGCTGGGAGTGATCACGAACGAAGGATTAATAGAGGCGTAGTCTATAGCCGAGCTGTAACAGGAGTTCGAGTTTGAGTTACTCCAAGAACTACAGGGAATGCCGGTGCTTTTGTGGATCTGAACCTACATGATAGATCGGTTTCGGGGGATGCTCATTCAGGGGATGAGAGTCCTTTCCTCGAATTCAAAGCATTAGCTCATTGGGATTCGAACCCAACCACATACATATTTGACTGGAGTGAGACGATCCTTCTTTTATCCTTTCGATAAGAAAAGCTAGGAGTGAGACCAAAGCAGCTTGGCTGCAACAAATAGACTCAGAAGTGAGTGATCCATACCTTGACTGAAAAGCTACCAATTAGGTCAGTAGCTGGCCGAGTCGCTGATAGACCAAATAAGCACAGTAGCAGTTTAGAGCCGAAGGAGCTCCATTTGGGATTCTATAGCCTACGCGCTTGCCTTTAGGGGATCGAAGTTGGATGAATCTCCAGTGGTTCCTTCCATCGGCGTCATCGAACCACGTTAGCAATCCAGAATAACTGGAAGCTCGAAACGGCCGGTCAAAGGAATTGATCCGTTTAGTTCTGTTCTTCTCCTAGTTTTATAGCACACCCATGTAGAGGGATCTTTCCGACATTCAACTTGCGGAATGGAATAAAGGCTGGTGCTAGTCTAAAAGACGAATCAGAACAGAATCCCCTTAGTAAGAGGATTAGGACAGCTTTCAAAGGTTAGAGATGGACAAATGAAAAATGTCTTAGAGAAGGAGCTGCATCGAATGCCATGGTTCTTGTTCAAGAATAAAAGTCTCCATAAGCCTAGGAAGGTAAGGAATGTGAGTCACCCTGACCCTAAGCCAGAGAAGTTTGGCAAGTAAATGTGAATTAGAAGAAGTTTGAATGAAGGGAATGTAAGTGAGTGAAGCAAGAACAATGCTAGCCTCGTCGACTCTGGAATGAATATATCAACCATTCAGAAGAATCTCTTTTCTTCTGTGAAGGTGAGAGAAGGACTGGCCTTAACAACGAATTTCGTAAAGCGCAAGAAGGGGCTTGGAAAAAGCATTCGAAGGAACTCGGACATCGCGCGGCCATTGGTCAAGATCTCCCCTGATGGACATCATTACACATTCATTCAACGCTTCCCCGGCGGGGTAAGAAAGTAAGATTGAACTACTGAATAAGAGAAGCATTGTGATTTCCTTGATTTAAGGACTTTAGCGTCTCATTGCGGAAGCAGAAGTTCTTTCATTCCTCATTCACTTCTAGGACTTGGGTTAGAGAGGGGGGAATATAGTAAATAAAGTCGAAGTGTAGTTCCTATTTATCAGCTCAGATTAGAGCACCAGCTGTTACGCTGACAACCCCCGTTACGCCGCGCTTGAACTCCTAGCCCTAAGACGGAGTAGTCTTACTAGCAGTAGGATTACCGGATTCCGCTTTATGTCTTTCTTTCTTACTTTCCCTAAGCACTCATTGTATTTGAATTTTACCCGCTCAGAAGAGCTATGTATCCGGTCTTGGGAGTCAAATAAGGGCATGGCTTAAACCAGCTCCCTAGCCTAGGGTGAGGTCTCATAATAGAGTAAAGTAGGACAGAAGGATTAGCTTAGCAGTGAACAAAAATCATTCAATCAGCTCAAGAGCTGGAAAAAAAAACTTCTAGGTTTCGGAATAGAAGGAAGGAGGCTCCCAGGAGGTAAGTCCTGCTTGATTGCTTTCACCAGGTTTATAAAGACTGGTTCGAAACGAAAGGACCAGGTCGGGATAGGCTGGGAGTCGATTAGCCCGAGTTGTGTTAAGATAAGTGGCACTTGAATTTGAAGTAGACATCGGCCAGGTCTTGGATGCTGAATTATCGGTCTTACCACTTGTATCGATAGACCCACTTGAATTGAATGCTGAGGAGATTTATTTTCAATCCAATCCTGATCCTGATCTTCGAACTTTCTCTCTGCAAAAGGCTTCTGGCAAAGCTTGAACATCGTATCGTTAGCTCCGAAGACAGAAGAGCTGGTAGGACGGACTGGTAAGGGATGAAATTACTTATTACTTATGAGTGGAGGGCTTCGCTTTTTTCTATAACTGTCACTGGAACAGAAGGCCTAGTACTCCAATTGGCTTAAGTGCACTCCCAATGATATTCTAGTCTTCTTTCTTAAGAAAATATAGATATTATCGTGGAAAGAAATCTATCTCTTGAAGGGAGTCCAACTTAATTCAGTTTGATCCCAAGAGACGGTATGGAACGCTCGTATAGAACCCCATCCAATAGAATTCAAACCGCTGGGAATGCAACGGGATGGATGTCAACTGGTAAGACCTTGGTCTGGAGATCTTTACAACAGGAGATCAGGAGTTAGCTCGCTTGGACGGAGAGCACGAGAAAGAAGGGGCAGTCTAACTGAACTCCACTCGTTTAGAAGAAGCCTCGCCAGTCAGGGGGATAGGGAAAATTTCTTCACAGCATGAAGAAAAGAGAGGGATTCAAAAAGGGCTGGCTCCTTAGAAGGGATTTGAGTGCTTTAGACTAAGAAGTGAGATTAGATAGGCTTGTCTTAGGATTTGATGCACATTCAAGGGCAACTAACTACTGCTTATGGGTAGGCACCTAGTGCTACAATGGCTGTAACAGATTCAGAGATTGCATTTGCCCTTGGATACACACCACACATTGATTGGATTTGAAAGGTACGAAGGGTCCATAACGGACAGGAACTACAACTATTGATACTCGGTCTAGACTAGGGGGGGGGGAAGACACTGCCGGAAACGGGACTGCTGTACTGTAAAGGGGTTACCGTCGAAGGTAAGGACAGAGACTGATTAAATGGGGAGGACAGATATAGGCAGACACTTCCAAAAGGCAGAAGCATTGGCTTTTAGGACGCACTCAAACTTCCATTAAAACTCCAGGTGGCAAAATAACTCCAATAAGAAAGAGGAATGTGCTAACGCCAATAAGCGTATAAGAAAAGGACTAGAACTGGCTGAAAGCACTTACCGCTAGAAAGAAATTGGCCTGACAGAAAAAGTAAAACCCCTCTCCCTCTCCTTTCAGTCGAGTTGCTAAAGCACCTCTCCTGCTTTCTAAAGCTAAAGGGCGAGTGACTTCATACCTTTCCTCAAAGCCGCCTACCGTGCAACGAGCAACGACCTGGCCTGGGACGAAGTAAACCCTTACCAGGGTTGAGAAGCTTACTATTACTAAGCCTTTTGCCCTCCCAGATTCAGTCAGTAATGGCTTCTATGATAGAGTAATTTAGCTATAGAGTTTTCAGCTAAATAGCTCTTTCGAATACTTCCGTTCGTGCTTACCTTTGTATCTATATCTTCCCTCCCAATGAAAACGAGGAGAAGAGGTCACGTCTCAGCCCAGGAGAAAGAGAACTACTCGACTAAGAAGTCAGTGTTGGAGGTGTACTAATCCCTCTCTTCTAGCCGGAAAGACTTTCTAACCAATTCCATTAATAAGCTAAAGAGAAGTTACAGAAGTACGGAAGTGACAGAGAAGTCAACCTTCTTAGCCAAGGGCAGCGCCTCTGATACTGAACTAGATGCCGCAAAAGCACCAACTCTGGCATCATATCCCGAAGATAGTCATTTCAGTCTGTTGGGCAGCGTTTTATAGAAGTGACGGAAGCCAACCGACTGACTTGCAGCTGCCAGTGTCCGCCTTACTTTCTTCTCTTTTACTATAGATGGGAGTCTATATTCAGCATCTAGGTTACTACACTGAAAGCCATATAGTAGGTCTGCAAGCCTAATTCGGATTCTTTTTCTAACGTCCTACCTACAGGCGCATAGGAGCTAGTTTTCCAACCGCGGAACAATATCTTACACTTAGATTCCACCATAGTGCTAGATTAACTAGGCCTTCCCTCCACTAAACAGATTCCATCGTAGTGGATAGAAGTCTTTAGACTAAGGGCAGACCGCAAGGGCAAATCTTAGGCATTGGTTCCGAGGACGGTAGCCTACTGAGAATGAAGGAAGAGAAGCGATTTTGAAGACTTTCTAAGATATCTCCACGATCAATACCGACTTCCTTATCTTTTCTCGAACCTTTATCTGTATGGAAAAGAGGGCTTCTACCTATACTTGGTTGAGAAAGGGCTGAATGGTCCAGGACAAGAAAAAGCCACTAAAAAGAACTGTAGGTCATACAGGGTAGTCCACTTTATCTTTATCCGTGACTCTGAGTACAAGATTTCCGGGATCAAGAAAGTCGCAAATAAATATGCTGGGCTGGACTCTTTTCTCGTATGCCCGGAAAACGTTGTTTCGATAGAACTCAGCTTGCTGCATAGCTCGTCTAAACAAAACACTCCAGATCCGCACTTCCCTTTAACTCCAAAGGGACTAAGCTTGACTAAGAAGAAGAAGGGCTTTGCTCCGCATGAGACAAAGTTATCAAAAAGTACTTATTCCAATTTAGATAACCCTGATTAGAAACACACTTGACCGTTTTCTAGCTTGAACCAGAACAAACATTAAACGCCCGGAACAACTGTTAGAATTTCGATCGAACAAGTATTGGCATTCTGTCAGCATTTCCCCTGCGGTCAGTGATAGTTAGGAAAGGAAGAAAGAAAGGGTGATACACGAGAAGCTAGGTCAGGTATATATAGCGATTGCAGATGGTGCACCAGTTTCGTATACATAGGCCCTGGGTAAGGTGATGAGATCGACACATTATATGCGATCTACGTTCATAGGTTCTACCTTGAAGCTCTTCTCCTTTCCTTACTCTAACAAGTAAGCAAATAGGAATTACCTTGTGAAGCAACGTAAATTTAGTGAGTTTTGGGAGGTTAGCCTTAACACATCCAAATCTTCCGAAGTCAATGCGGTAGCAGCCACTGTCCCGACCTTTTCTGTCACTCCTTCCTTTGAAAGGAGCTTCTCGCCGTTAAACTCAGCTCTTTTTCCGGCTTTACCGATTAGATCAGTTTAGACCTTACCTTGGGATTGGTTTTTTTTCCTTTAAGGCTGACCCTTCTTATAGAAAACTGGCATCTAGAAAACTGGCATCCAAAGGTCCTCAACCAGGGAGAAATCGACAAATCTAGGATAAAGTCCACTTGAATCGACCAAAGGGGAAGGAAGTATGAAAATCCAATTCTTTGACGGAAACTAAAGGCTAACCTACAAGCTAGCCTCGTCGAATCGACTCACTCTCCTAACCTCAAAGGGAATCTGAGAAACAAGTAGATCAAGGATTCCCATGTTGCCTATGGTGTCTTGCGAATTCCTAGGAATGTTAGGAATGGGAGAACCAGTAATCCCAGTAATCCCAGGAATAGGAGGTAAGGAGATTAGTTGGTTAAGAGGGAATCCCATCAATATTAGCAATGAGGTGATGAGATTAGGTTTGTTTTGGTTAGGGATTAGAGGAATGGGAGAGGTAAGCCAAGTAAGGTAAGGAGTTTTTGTTTGTAGAAAGTTCCATTTCAATCTGCCTATCTGTTTGAATCAGTTTATCCCAAGGAAGTGTTTTACTCTTTTAATTGGTCAAACTATCAATCTCATAAGAGAAGAAATCTCTATGCCCCCTTTTTAGTTTTTTCTCCCATGCTTTTGTTGGTCAACAACCAACCACAACTTTCTATAGTTCGTAACTACTCCTAGAGGCTTGACGGAGTGAAGCTGTCTGGAGGGAATCATTTTGTTGAAATCAATTCATCCAATATGCGACGAATTTATCTCCAAGATCATAATCATGCTTCGACACTGTCTGATATCAACTTTATGTTTTCCGATTCTTTTCCGGATACTCAGACCCTTAACTCCACTTTATCAACCATGTCGGATGCTGCGAGTGCAGCTACGGATTCCAACCTTCTTTTCGATCAAATCAAAAAAAGGTGTAGCGAACTCCTTAGATTATCTAATCGCCAAATCCCCCCCCAATGGAACATGTCGGATCTTATTCACACGGTCATGGGATACGACGCTCCAGGGCCCAGTACGTATTATGATTTAGTAATCTGTGGTCACACTAGTTGGCTATTCGAAGAACTCTCCAGTTTTTTAGATTTAATTAACTATACTATATAGTATATAGGAGATTCAAGCTGGGGAAATGGTTCTTTTTGCCAACGGTGTGAAAGGGATGGACTTGAATCTTGAGAATGAGAATGTCGGGATTGTTGTCTTTGATCTATTCTGTGGCGCGAAATCCATCATTGGCTAAACAATCATTTGGTTATGCCATTTTGGGCTTTGCTCTAACCGAAGCTATTGCATTGTTTGCCCCAATGATGGCCTTTTTGATCTTATTCGTATTCTGATCGAAGAAAGAAGGTTTCCATTCAGTCTCATAAAGCAAGCACCTCTTTCACATAAGAAAGTGGAGGCAGGCTTGGATACGATCTAAAATGATTCCACATGAAAGAGGACCGGGCAATCGCCCTCTTGAGTAATGAAGAAGCGGGCTAGTCCCCGAAAATGCCCGCTAAAAAATAAAGTTGGGGAACAAATCAAACTCACTCCGGGCGAGGGGAAGACAGAACGGATAGAGAACATATCCCGTGTATCAACGGGATACTATGCTTTTTTAGGTCGATAGAACCTCCATCTATACAAGCCTTTGAAACCTTTTCGAAAAACACAACACCGTAGGCCAGATCCTTTTGATTTCATGAGGTTGTAGCTCGTGTTAGGATTACGTTTAAGGTGTAAGGGAAGCGGAGCCGAGTAATCTGTGCGAGCGTCTAAGGCAACAAGTGTAGCTGAGCCTATCTGTCATTGTTAGAATATCCTTCTCTTGGTTCGGACTAGCCATGAATAGCCAGTTGTTTGCTTCCAGTGTAGGAACCCCTGTTCATGCATGGGGCGGGGCCCGGGATCCCTTGCTGCTGCGGTAAAAGAGGTCTTGAAGAGCCTGACCCTATAAGTACAATGGTTGGTCCCTCCGGAACCGGTAATCTCCGTTTGACTTCCTTTCAGCAGGTGCGCAGCAAGTATTCTTTCACAAGTTTGACGCAAGTCGTACCTCCCAGCCCCCTTAGCTACTTGTACTAAAAAAAAACTAGGACGGAAGTTCGTGCCTGCTTATCCCGGCTACAATAAATAAATAACTATCGAAGAGCGATCCATCTGAAGAATGGCGCTCGTATATCCCTAGACGTGGGTTTGTACTTTTTTATTTTAGAAGGGCGGGGTTTGGAACTCTCAAGCAAGACATGATCTACATAATAAGACATCATAGGCGCCTAGAGATAAAGGTACGGTTCATCGCCTTACTTATCCAAGCGTGTTGCCGGATAGTCCGGATATGACTATCTCTTTTTTTATGAGGTTAGGAACCATTTGCTCTTAGCAGCATTGCTCATTATTATTAGGTAACGCATTCCCGTTTATCGATTTGAAGGTTAGGGTGACACGTTGCCGCTTTCGCTTTAATAATGAATGATATGGAGTCATGCAAGGAGCGCGCTTTATTATATAATATAAAGGGCTTTTCACCATCTATTTCTGCCCGAACTCTTCCTGAGTTTCCCTCCTAGCGAACGGGATTAGATACCTCACTCGCATTCGCCTAATCAAGCAGAACGCCACTCGGCGATCATCTGACAACTGGTCTCGCCTATAGTGTCGAACACACATAAGTATAGGTTTTGTTGTCCTTACGACGGTTGGGTTGTCAAAGACCAGATCTTTGCACTTCGCGATCCTATCCGAGTATGGGCTTTGTGCAAGGCCTCATAGAACAATGAAGTAATGTATCCATACGAGCTCCGGCCCTCAGCAGCTCGAATACAAAATAAACTTGTTCATTTATGTTACCTTTTGTGGACCTTTAACCTTTAACCTTTCATAGATCTGGGAAAGGCGGTTTTGGAAGTGACGTTGAGACTGGGCACGTACGAGAAGTAATAAAGAAAGCAAAGGGGAAAAAGGGGTCACCTGTATCCGTATCCGTCCTGGAAAAGCGCCCTTCATATCTTTGCGAGGACAGAACTCAAAATGAAATCGAAAAGCTAGGACCAAACTCTTGATTAGGGATCATCATCCGCTTTTAAGCTCGACAACGGCAGAATACGTATTGGAAACCTTTCCCATAGAAAGGCTTGAAGACCTCTAAACTCAAGTATTCCCAAGGTGCACACTCAATGCAAGGTTTCAAGCAGACAAACGATAGGAAGCACTTGAACTCGATTGCATTGGTCTAAAATGCTAGCTTGAAAAGGAGCTTTTAAGCCACTAGTCCAATTATTTTTTGGTTATTAGCAAGCTTTGAAGAACATTTTCTCGATCTTCACTTCAACTGGCCGGATGTGGATGGAACGTATGCTACGAGTGCTTTAGTTGCGACGTGGGTACCGGTTGTATTCTAAGTTGATTCAACAACAGCCTAAGTTTCCTTATTTCATAAAATTTCCTGTTAGCAGGATCGGGTAGGATAGTGAGTGTCAGGAGAAAGAAAAGAATTAGAAGCGTCTCTCATAGGTTCACCAATTTATTGACTCTTGCCTAGGAGTGACGGAGCTCTCCTAAGCAAGAGCAAGGAAAGGTAAACTTGTTTTGTTTTGAACAAAATTCCATAGAAGGTGCAGATGAATAAGCGGTATTGGAGGAGGGAACAGCCATAGTTGATGCATCGAATGTGCAATAAGACTTGATGAAGGCGGGATAACGGCACTTGCCTTCAAGCTTGAAACTTCTTGCCCCTCCATCCTGCCTTTATTTAATAGTATAAATCTTATCTTCAGCGGAATCTTCATCTTTCTTCTCCAGTTGATGATGCATATTCATATTGAACTTCTCACTTGCTAACTGCCTTCTTCCACAGTAGCTTCCTCTCCGCGAGTCCACAAATCCAATTTTGTCCATTTCTTCTGCCCGTGCCGTGGTTTACTTCTTGGATTCCATTTTTTTTATGGTCACTTATGTTATTGAAAATTATTATAGATTCATTTAGTGTTATTACTTGACTCACTACGGAACTTCCTTTGGGCGAGCCTACTTACTTAACTTGATTGACTGCGGAGCTACTTCGCCCCTTCCGTTGGCTACTCTCGTATGAACACCGTTTCTCTCCTTAGATTATCTAGCCCGCCTGCCTTCTCTTTAATTAAGTGATCCCATTTGCTTTCCAGCGGCTTGGCGCTAGAACACTTCATTAAGAAAGATCAGACAAAGAGAAACTTCTTCTGTTAAACAAAGCCCTAACCTCATCCCTTCCCCGAGCGCCTTCCTACCTCATATTAGTTAATTCTCCTTCCCCGGGCGAAGGTTATGCTTAGTGTCCATTAGACTATGGAGAACTACTGGTACCAGACTAGAAAGACAAAGAATTATTATAAGGGCCTGTAGCTACAATTTGAGGCCAGTTCCTTACTTGCCTACGAAGAAAGGGGCAGACGGATTCGGCCATTTACTACCGCTAGAATAGAATCAGACTATACTACTATACTACTGAGGGTTACCCACGCCCACGACTAAGGGGTCCAAGTTAGATTCTTACAGCTTACCCAAGCAGGAAAAGCCCAACTTCGGAAACAGCTCTGAACGTCAGAAAATAGTCTATAAAATGTCATATCCGGACATCGCTACAACTGCGCTGGCTGAATGGGAGAAGCACTACGACCTATCAATAAGCGACTCCAGTAGGCTATATATTAGTAGCCAACCGGCCGAGGGGCCAGTACCGCTTGTTATAGCCAGTAGGGACCACTGGTAGGCGATTTCTTTTGGCAGGACGAGGCGCACGCCTTGTTGCCGCTAGGCGCTTTCGCTAGTGCCGGTTAGCTTATTATTTGGCCCATCTCAGACAGGACTTTTCAATCTCCGACTTCGGGTCATCCAGTAGTAAGCCCATTCAGTGAGAAACCTTTTTCAACTACAGACTTAGAGGCAAGGGGCAATAAAGCTGACTAGCCTACATTTCCCCGACTCCCTACGCTACGGTCACACCGCCATAAGGCCGACCGCACTCCACCTTTCGAAGTCTCCTTAGGTCTTGATCT
The DNA here is from genome assembly GCA_023374145.1 of Lepidium sativum. NCBI lineage: Eukaryota > Viridiplantae > Streptophyta > Magnoliopsida > Brassicales > Brassicaceae > Lepidium > Lepidium sativum. The sequence goes on along the minus strand of JAKUCM010000007.1, from coordinate 6,224 downwards.
AGTTGTGACTTCTTTTTTCCAGCGAGTTACCCGTCGTTGTAGTTGTTGCTGTTCCGGGCGGTGCTTCCTGTCTGTAAGATCCCTTTCTTGTCTCGTCCGGGAAGGATGTATGAAGTATTGGTCCGTAGCTGCCTTGCTTTTCTTGTTTCCTTTGCTTTCGAGTAGGTGCAGCTGAGGCAGGTACCAAGAGTCAAGAGAGAACTTCTTTGTTTTGTTTGAATAATAGTATAGATTTAGACCTTCTCTACGGAATACCTGTTGCATCCTGTCTCTCCTGCCAAGCGAATGGATTTGTCATGCATTTGTTGCTAACTGCCGACACAAGCTGGCTTGTTAGGAAAACCCTTTTCTTCTTCTTATGAATGTTGCTTACTCTGTCCACTGCGATACGACTGTTGTAAGCTCTGTTTTACAGCTTGTAATGGGATTTCTGCTCTCTTTTCAATATATCCCCTCTCTTTTTCCTAGGAAAGCCTCTGTTGAATCTATCTCTCTCCGTTCGGAATGGGAACTCCAAGCTGTTTAGCTTTCATTCTTCCTTCCGGTACCTTTTCACAGTGCAACTGAGCAAATTAGGAAAACTTTGTACTCGGAATGCTACTTTCCTTAGTTTTGTTTCAAATATCTGCCGTTTCATCTGCTTCAGGAAAGGCAGTTGACTTGGTCGAATCCCGATTACGATCAAAAGGAAAATCTTGACTTGCAGTGGAATAACGGCTTTGCGGAGGAAGACCATCAAAGGCTGTTGCTGGGAGAGGTCCATTAGTCTGGGTCGATTGCTTCCATCCTCAATTGCTTCTTTTGAAGGTTACATGCCTGCTGTTGAAAGCCTGGGACGAGACAGAGTTAGTAGGCTTTGATCCTGCGGTTGAAGGTGATATACCAACAACATGAGCTAGCATGGTTTCGAGTGCGATAACATGGGATATGGATATGTTTTCTTCGATGCCTAGGCAGGCTGGGATTGGAACTGCTCGTGATTAGACCTTCTATATGACTGAACTTCCCCGCAACAAGATAGAAAGAAGAGTCTGATTCGGAGAAAGATGAAGATCGTCCAATAGTGATCTACGGATAGCTACCGACGTGAGAGGCCTAGAGTGAAGCTCTGGCAGAGTGGCTCCCTTGTTAAGTGTAGGGCCCCTTGGCTTTGGACAACTCACCAAGCCATAGAGACTAAAGAAAGAGCTAAATCAGTCCTTGCTGCAACTGAAGGAACGAAAGAAATCTACTTCCGAACTGAGCGCTAAAGGTACATACGGAGAGACCTACGATTTCCATTCTGTTTAGGCTATGAAAACCTCCCCGGATGAAGGAATGTATGTAATACATTGAAGACTTCGAACTGCTTACGTAATGGAAAAAGGGGCTAGATGGCTTACGGGGTATAGGGTTTTGAGGAGGAAAATGACTCACTTTTTGACAGAATCAAGGTCCTATCATTTTCTTCTTTTCTGAGTGAAATCAAAGCTAGACCATAAAGGGAAGAAGGTTGGTTACCTGCTATACTAAGAGTAAGCGAGCTAACGAGGCCTAATCCTGGGTTCACGGCATTCCATTCCTACCAATTCCATTTCGAGGGGTAGCAGTAGATCCTGTCGATTCAAAACCTTGTTCGAACTCTCTTTGGCATCTCACAAATGTTTCAAAATATATAGTACAGATTGGATCCTGATCAAGCTCAAGCTAAAACTACCTACAAGAGAATCCATACTGAATCTATTATCATAGATCTTGCTTTCGTCGGATACGTCTCTTTCTCCCCAATTTGGATGGATCCTCTCATTCTAATTCATCGCTACTAACTAGAAGAAGTTCCTAAAAATCGAAAGCTCCCCTCTTTTTCTCCATCCATAACCACCAGTTGTAGCGGAGGAAGTAGCAGTCAGTGGCTTCTCCCGGGGCCCTACCCTTGCTCTTTTCTTTCTCGGGCGCAGTCAAAAGATATACGAGGTTATAGAGAAATAGACAAAGAAGTTCAGCTGCAAGAGTGGATCCTATCCCGTATTTACCAGCGGGATTCATCCGTCTAAGGCGTTCCTCGGAGGAACTCGTCCAAGCACATGTCTCCTTTATCTGTTTTCAGCCAGCCTAAGCGCCCTACTTTACCTACTTGAAATGTAAATTTTCCTTTCATCAAAGCCTTCGTGTTCATCGAATACTCGCTTCACTATGTGTAGCTCGCTCCCCTCTCTTGAAAGCCGAACTGGCGCCTTCTTTTGATAACTGGGTTAGGGTTACCGAAGGCAATCTGGCAGGCAAAGTTTCCCCTTTTATTCGGCAGCCACCTTTGATGTAACTAAACTAGATAGAGTTTGGGTCACGAATTCGGATTTACCGATCCGAGGGAACCAAATGAAGCATCTTTTTCTCCTTCCGAAAGAAAAGAGGAAGACTTATTCCCACCGAAGTGCACTAATAGAAAACCCCTACCAGTCGAAGTGGAATGATGAGCTAAAAGTCCCTTGTACGATGAAGCTGAGTCACAGAAGCGGGAGAGGTGTCTTCTTTGAAGATCGTTTCCTATCGAGTGGATCAAATCCCAAGCCTTAAGAGCCCATTAACCCATCTTCTGTTCCGCTAGCCAGCTAAGCTAAAGCTTGCCATCGACCGGTTCGTTCGGAAGTAACCGCATGCGCTCACCTATCCATCAACCAAGACAGAAGGGAATGACCAACCAAGCGAGCAGAGCCCAACTACCAATCCTATGTTCTCCCAATCCTGGAACTGGTGGCAATCTAACGAATTCGGGAAAGCAAGATGATCGACACTGGAAAAGACGTCTTGGCGAGAGGTGCTTTAGCAACTCGACTGAAAAGGAGAGGGCGAAGTCATGACTCAAGCACTTGTCTAGAGAGGAGAGGGAGCTTACAGCATTCTCAGGCGCGGATGCCCTAGACGAGGGAGTTATTGAGAGAGGGAAGTTAGGTAGGTCGTCAGTAAGTTAGCGAGATAGAGCGAGACTGTTTGTTAGGTAGCTTAGCGAGATAGGGAGCAGCTATGGAACAAGGGGTCTGTTAAAACAGAACTAATTACCCTTTTTTTGTTTGTTCAAGGGGTTCCTCGGAAGAGCTCAGTGTAGAAGGTACAGGAGATAGAACAGATATGAAGGCGTTCCTCGGAAGGTAGGGATAGAGATAGATGGGATAAGGTGAGCATTGGAACTCATACAGGTGCAATATACAATGTAATGGTTATCCTCCGGAATCCAACTCAGAACAAGGCGTTCCTCTCCCTTTAGTCGACTAACTGGCGTTCCTCGGGAAGTACACCTTAGGTTTACAAACCTAACACAGAATAACGAGACGAAGTCGACTTTAGAACCTATTGATTAGAGCTCGGCTGCTCAAGAGCTACAAATGCGAGGGGATAGCTGCAATAAACCCCATGTAAGCACAGGGAGAAGCCGGCTAAAGCCTACATTACATACCTGTTCCCTTAACCTATTCCCAACGGAGGAGAAGAGGAATACTAATGAAATGACAGAAGCTACAGCGCGGACTTCGTGCTTGCAGGAACAGCAGCACTACTATGCAATTAATTAGCTGCCCCATTCATGCGCCCTCTAAACAACGAAAGCTACAACATCAACGAAGGGAATGGGTTCCTCCGGCATCTAGGTAGGTAGAACCTTCCAGAAAAACGGGGAGTAGACCCAAGGAGCGAAGCTACAGCCAAGGAAGAAATCCCGGGCAGGGACATGAACAAGATAGATATTCTACGCAGCCAAGCCCCTACTTTAGCTGCACTTGGTGGTTCCCCGCTTGGCTGTACCACGAACAAAGGGATCACAACAGCAACAGTAAGCACTCTCCTACCTATAACATGCAATCACAGGAATCAGACTAGAAGCTACCACCTGGCTACTCATGCAACTTAGTCCCATCGAACCAAGAGAGAAGGGATTCATTAAAGGAGTTCTTCCAAAGGCGCACATACCTTCGACGTTCACTCGGGCAACCGACCGTCTTCGACCGCTCCATCCCGCTCTTAAGGCTTGTTACAACGCTGAAGCCTTATTATAAGGAAGATTTTGTCCCCAACTTTGGGCATTTTCGGGGACTAGCCCAAACCTCCCTTCCCGTTGCTAATTCAATCGCCTTGGTTTTTCCAAGAAAGGGGTGATAGACCAAAACTAGAAAAATTAGTGTAGATGGACCCTCCCTTACCTTCCATCCACTCCGGCTTAGCTTTCAACCGGTCCGCCTCAATATAGGTGAAAAACGTCTAGTCGACGTAATGTCTGGCGTTTATATGATGGTTACCCAAGCCCCTGAGCTCATCAATGAAAGTATTCCATCTTTCACAGCGAGTTGTTCCGAATTTTTGCTTGAGCACAGTGAAATGCCTCTTACGGTCATCGATATCGTGCTCCCAGTCGTCATGGAGAGCCAACTGCAGAGCACGCCTGACATCTTCTGGATCGGAAAGAGTTACCCCGCGTTGATGTAAGAGAACGTGGGCTTTCCGTACCATGGCTGCTTCCAATTTATCGCAGGAGCTTGTGATAGCCTCTACCTCGGCAGAGATGCGTGCATGCTCTTGGGCCCGAGCCTCCCTTTCCCCACCTTCACCAAATGGTTGATCCAGGTGATTCGGCTGTTGAGCTGCTGGGGCAGGGGCGGGTAAGGTATTGGACGGAGCAGCCTGTTCCCTATGACTCGGTTGATTGACCGACGAGCTACTAGTGGCCGATTCCTCCATATCCGATGTGTAGGTAAACAACTCGGAATATGAAGATGCCTCGCCTTGGTAACCATGAGGAGCCATCCCTCCAGACGACGACCCCGAAACATAAAAAGTCCCAGTCCCAATAAAAACAGTAAATAGATCCGCGGAGAACGTACCAAAACCCGCCAAGACATGGCTACGGAGAAGAATCATAAAGATGGTGATGCCACAAACAAGGAAAAAATACAAAAATTGTGTCATCCCCTTTCCTAAATACTTACTAAAGGCGCGAAATAGAGAAATCAACCCAACCAATACAAAAAATAATGAAAGAAGATGGAAACAGGAAACGTCTTCAGATCCTAGTCCGAAAAAACCTGCTACGGAACTACCGAGCAGGAGCAACAAGAGTCGAAGCACTTGGTTTGTAGAGAACAGCCATCGAACGATATTTTTCATAAATTGGAGAGTCGTAATAAAATGAAATCCACACTTTGACACCTAAGAGTAAGTAACGAGTAGATACTTCCGCAGGAGCATAATCGATTTTCTGGTTAAATACATTACGAGAAGTTTTTCTATGCTTATAGCATTTAGTTTGAGCTTTTTCTGCTGCGTCTTTTAATCGACCGGAAAAACATATACGGATTCCCTCAGAACACTAACTGAAAGCGGCCGAGAATGAGTACCTATACCTATCCCTTACGGGAATCGAACCCGTGTCTTCGACATGAAAAGACGATGTCCTAACCACTGGACGAAAGGGACCAAAAGGCCATTCTTCATATACCTCAGCTCCGAGAATAGAAGTGGTTGTGGATTCGAACCACTGACACAAGGATTTACAGTCCTTTGCTCTAACCAGCTGAGCTACCTGAACCACTTTTCCAAAAGTCTTCCCACCTCCTGGGCGAGACAAGCTACCTTGAGCTAGGAGCCTCTTTTCCTTCTGCCTAGCTCCCCGAGAACAACGTTCGACTTGCATGTGTTAAGCATATAGCTAGCGTTCCTTCTGAGCCAGGATCAAACTCTTCTTTTGACTATGATTGGGCCCTGCAGTGGTAGAACCTCGTGAACCGGGCGTACTACTTCCCAACCTTCTGTGGACCTTTCTTCTCTTATTCAATTCCACTTTGTTTAGTTTAGTGATAGTTAGAGGTTAGAGAGAAAGATCACTCCACAAAGCAGCCTTCTTATTATATACGTATTTTTCTATGGATAACCCATTCTCGAGGAGGACTAACCTCCCTTCTTCGGTTTTGATTCGATTCACTGTTCCTCGTCCAATCCCTCTCGTATCAATCCTTCGGATCTGCCTTTCCCTGGGTTACTTTTGTAGCTGTTGTTTCATCCCCCTATCTAACGAGGGAATTGAGCTGGTGAATCACAGCTTATTTATCGAGTGATCCCTTTGTAAGTGTAGCTAAAGCAGGGGCGATAGCCCCGTTTTTAAATATCTTTCCTATCTTTCTTACTTCGTTTACCAGCTTGGAATATCACTGATAACCCTTCATATGTCATTCGTTGTTATCTGTTGATTTCCCTGTGTTTGC
>JAKUCM010000006.1:0-47722 GCA_023374145.1 Lepidium sativum | reverse complement strand
TATGGAGCATTAATGATAAGAACTTAATTAGCATCTAACTTTACAAGATGATGGCTGTGGCGGCTGAGTTCCAATAGCAATTTATGGTTTTTGAGCTTGATCCACAGGAAGAGTTATGCTGGAATCTGGACTTCGAAGTAACCATCATAAACCATAATAAAGGACTTCACATAAGGTATATTATATATCATAAGTGAATATGTTATTCCAATGGCTTACGTCAAGCCTTATACTGACTAAAATATTGACTTGAACTTGAATATCCACTTATTACATTGAGTTTGGCGTGTGTTATGACTAAAATAGCTTTTGTGTTGCTTGTTTAGGACGTTCAATTTTATGTTTGGTTAGTATGTAAGGTCAAGGGGCGGCTTTATATAAAAGTCAAGCAACATACCTCATGAAGTCAATGCCTTTTCTATAGAACATAAAAAAATTCAAAGATGCTTGTTTCCTTGATATAATGATTGGATAAGAAATACTTTTTTTTTGTGACAGAAAATAAACAGCAATTTGAAGTTACACTTTCTTGCACACTTTCCTTTTCCTTGTCTCTTACACCAACAGATCCAACATATATATAACCATGCATTTTCTTATTTGCATTCACAGTCAACAATATCCTAAATTACAACTAAATATAACGAAAAAAAAGAATTTTTCATAATGGGTTCCGAGAAGTTTGGAGAAGATGATCGGAGCATTGGTTTGCAGGTTTTATTTTCTTAAAACTACATATCAAATTTATGTGCTTTACAGTGTTTGAACAATGTAAACGTTAGATTGTAGACAAACAATTAAACATGTCTTTTGTCCTTTGTCGTTTTCCAAACAGGTGTTGGAGCAAAAATTGGAGGAAGCTAGCGGCTCAAGCGACACTGTTTTGGAATTCAGAAACATTGTTGAGAAAGGAGACATTGGTGAAACCGCAGAAGCTGCCTCTGTATCGTCCACAAACGCGTTTCAGAGATCAACATCTTCCGCGCCAGAGCAGAAGCTCAAACTCTTCGCTCTCCGTCTTGCGATCCTCGAGAAAATCGCTACGAACCTCGGAACTTTAGGTTTCATTTGGGCCACGGTGGTTCTCCTCGGTGGATTTGCTGTCACACTTGAAAAATCTGATTTTTGGTTCATTACTATCATTCTCCTCATTGAAGGCACTCGAATCTTTAGCAGAAGTCATGAACTTGAGTGGCAGCACCAGGCTACGTGGACAGTTTCAGGCGTTGGAATCAGTAGCTTCCGTGCACTGCGATCAAGCTCGATTATGGTTATCAAACGAATCAGGTTTCTATACTCTTTATGCTTAATCAAATCTGGGAACGTTTCGATTTAGCGTTTACATTTGAGTTCATGATTTTGTTTCTCTGTAGTGAAGTGGTCTTTAAACCAATCCTTGAAAATCGACTGATAGATATGGCGACTAGGATTGGACGACAAGAGACCTTTTGTCGTCGAACCACTGGAACATGGAAGAACGTAGAGGTTCCTCTTCTTCCTTGTGTGAGATGGCTCTCCATTTCTAGTTACGTGAGTCGGCTTCTCTACTGGCTCCAGCTCTTTTCAGCAACTGCCTGTATGGCTCTGTCTTCTTACAAGCTCGTAAGGCACAACTACGGAGATTTTCAGGATAGAGCCTTGGATAAAAGGAATAGACAGGCCTCTCTGTCCATCTTCTACTCGCTTGCACTTGCAGAGGCATTGCTGTTTCTTGCGGAGAAAGCTTACTGGGAGTGGGAGGTCACTATGTGTCACTTGCTTGAGAATGTTACTAGAGAATGTGGATTTGGAGTTACTGGGATGGTCTCCATTAAGAGATTCTTCTATGACGCTTACTCAAAGTCCGTCAATGGGAGCATCTTTGACGGTGTGAAGATGGATATGGTGAGCTTTGCTATGGAACTCTTGGGCTCAAACTCCTCCGATGAACAGCTCATCGGAGCTAGGATTCTCAGGCAATTTGCTTTTAATGAACGATTTGCAGAGGATACACTTGAGAAGATCGGAATCAACTTAACTGTCATTGAAAGGTTAGTTCCTTACAAAGTTATAAATGCCAAAATTTGCAGAGAACTTAATCATATAGAGATTGCAATTTGAAAACGTATTGTGTTAAATACATAATCATATTCATACCTTTCAGGTTGGTGGAGATGCTGAACTGGAAAGATCTGCAAGAAGAAGAGATTAGAAGATCAGCTGCTGAGATACTATCAAAACTCGCTGGTGGAAAACAGAACTCTCTCAGAGTTGCTGGAATCTCTGGTGCAATGGAATCGATTTCATCACTGTTACAGAGCACAAGATCTTTAGGTGAAGCTCCGGACGAAATTGGAGAGAAGAAACTCTTTCAAGATGATAATCTGCACTACGATTACTGGAGGTTCAACAATTTAGGCCTCTTGATTCTAAAGAAATTATCTAGAGATCATGATAACTGTGAAAAGATCGGAAACACTAGAGGACTTCTCCCCAAGATCATTGACTTCACGCACACAGATGCATCACTCCTAAAGGACGAGGACACAAATATGGTATTGTCACAAGTCCTGACAGTGAAACGGTCGCTGCAGCTAGTGAAAATGTTAGTAAGTACAAGCGGCAACACTGGGAAATTACTCAGGAGGGAGATCTCAGAAATAGTGTTCATAATCAGCAACTTGAGAGACATATTGCGCTATGGAGTAAGATACCCGAAACTGCAGAAGCTTGGGATTGAGATTCTGAGTTTCCTGGCGCTTGAGACTAAGTCGCGGGAGAGAATTGGTGTCACTGGAGGTGTCTTAAAAGAGCTGTTCAATATCTTCTTGGAAAGAAAAACACATGGAGATGAGAATGACAACAGAGTCAGAATCGCTGCAGGTGAAGCTATAGGGATGCTTGCTTTAGAGAGCAGAAGCAACTGCATCCAAATTCTAAAGCTTGGAGTCTTTGGAAGACTCGTGGAGGCACTTGAAGTTCCATCGATCCGTGTCAACGCAGCTAGAGTGTTGAGAAACTTGTGCATATATTCTGGACATGAATGCTTTATCGAACTGAGGTTCATTAAAACAGCAGCACCAACGGTGAGTGTATATATCTGTCAGTACAAATACAACGTTAAACTCCAAAAGATTAATTGTTCTCTTTTTACTTTCAGGTGTTGAAGTCAATAACATCAGGTGACAACAAATTACTGGAAGTGATGCTAGGATTAGCAGCACAAGTGTTTAAATTCATGAGTTCAGAAGAAGTGAACAATGTTCTGAGAGATTCAGGAATCAAAAAGCAAGAACTGGCAAACTCACTAGTTTCAATTCTGAAAAAGCATGACAAGCCATCGAGCAAGGTTCCTAGAATCAGGAGGTTTGTGATCGAGCTTGCGACATGGATGATGGAAGATGATGCAGAAAACGTTGAGAGGTTCAGAGATTTGGGTATGGAGCAAGAGCTCAAAAATGTTCTGGAAACAACGGCTGAGCTTGAGAACTACGATGTTTTCTCTGGCACGGTTGGAGTGAGCCGCCAGAGCAGAACGGTTCATTGGTTAGCTGAATGTGGTTTAAAAATGCTTGACGATGAAGAATCCTCTTCCTTTTGATCTCTCTGCATCAAAGGTTTAACAAATATTACATCATTGGCTTGTATCTGTTTTGTAAACTGTAAATTTGTAACCTACAAGATTAGTTTGTATATAGAAAAGCAAGTAATACTTATAAACCGGGAAATTGGGATTAATTTTAGACTCCGGTTCACACTGAACCGGATAAATTAATGTTTCGGGTCACACAGCAGAGTGCTACCACGCAAAGATGAAAGCGATCCAATTACTGTGGGAAGCGATAATGGAGGCGACGAAGAAAGGAAGACGGAGAGAAGATGACGACGGCGAAGAAGATTCACCAGAATCTCCGTCCTTCCTCCAGAGATCATCACGGAAATTCTTCTTCGATTACCAGCCAAATCGATTGGGAAATTCAGGTGCGTGTCAAAGCTGTTTTGCTCTCTGTCGTCAGATCCGGGATTCGCGAAGAGCCACCTCGATCTGACCATTAAAAACGACGCCGTAAGATCGATCCACGGGAAGCTTATCGTGTCTTCGCATAATCTATACTCGTTAGATTTCGATTCTATCGGTGAAGGAAGTAGGTATTTGACAGCTGTGGAACTCAATTATCCTCTTAAAGACGAGCCGAGTATTTTTTCTGAGATGATTGGGAATTACGTGAGAGAGTATTTCTACGGTGGTGGATACGAGATTGACGTAGATGATCGTGGCGTGATGGTTAAGTTGAATGTGAAAACGTATCGTCGAAGAAATTGGGTTGAGATAGTAGGATCTTCTCACGGTTTAGTGTGGATCTCTCCTGGTGAAGGAGCTGTTTTCTTGTATAATCCAACCACCGGAGATTCCAAGAGATTACCTGAAACTCTGCCTCTCAAAATCCATAGAATACGGAAGAGATAATTTTCAAGCTTATGGATTTGGCTTTGATAATCTCACTTATGATTACAAAATAGTGAAGCTTGTTGCTAGTAGTGGCGATATTCTTGATGCTAGTTTGTATTCGTTGAAGGCAAATTCATGGAAACGAATCTGCAATTTGAATTATGAACACAACGATGGCTTCCACACGTCTGGTGTGCATTTCAAAGGTGCAATTCACTGGGTGTTCACTGAAACTAGCCACGACCAAAGAATAATCGTAGCATTTGATCTTCAAACAGAGGAGTTCTGAGAAATGCCATTGCCTAATGAGGCTGAGGATTGTCCTCATAGGTTTAGAAACTTCGTGGTCGGAAGTCTCAGTGGACGTCTATGTGTGGTCAATAGTTGCTACGAATTGCGCGATGATATATGGATTATGAATGAGCACGGTGAAGCTAAATCACGGAGTAGAATCCAGATAAGCAGGTTGTATAGGTCAATGAAACCACTGTGTTTGACTAAGAACGATGAAGAGGTTCTTCTGGAGCTTGATGGAGAGGCATGGTGTTGTACAACTTCGAGACCAATGCATCTAGTAATCTCGGAATTCACGGGGTTACGTACGTAGAGACCCTCTTATCACCCAACTCGTATGGTATAGAGAGAGCTGCGGAAGTCTGATTTCTCCAAGCTATAATAAGCAATAATCTTATGAGCATTGTTTTTGAGTTCAGAAACACAAAGGTAGTATACACATCATTGTAACATGTATCATAGAATAAGATCAATGATACTGCAAAATAGTTGTAACTAAATCAGTCCATACATATACATATGTAGTGTTGTTTGTAAAGAATCATTTGCGTAATGTTAGTGTTTGAAACACTATGCCCGAAAAGTTAGATATGAGGGTGAAGGAAAAGGAAAGCTTTATAATATTATTACATGACAACCTAAGTTTCTACTTATTCATATGAACTTCCAACATGTCGGAATCTTTCAACAATTCCAAGTTAATTCATATGAAGTTTTGAAGGAAATAAACATGAACAAAACACGACAACATGTCATGTCATTGTTAAACCCACAGATTCATCAATGCACACCAGTCCACACCATGTCGACAACAACGACCACCACTGCCTTTTCTGATGACTTTAAGTTAACAAAAGGCTAAGGATTTACATCGGCGGCCATGAATTCCATCTTCACTGACAAAGTAAGGCTTCATCTTCTTCTCAGTTCTATCTGTAACAGGGGAAAGGAACTCCTGAAGAAATATAAAGATATTTGGGTTTACAGATCATACAAGCCCCTCACCTAGATCCTCAATTGATGTCTCTACCAAATTAAGTTGTTTCACTACATTCATCATCAATTTCATGGAATTGGATCAATCATTTATACAATATGAAGGATGGGCGTCATGAACAGCAATCATAAATGCAATACAACAGAAAAACAACCTCGCTACCCCACACGGTTTCTAAGATTCATATATTTTAGATTATAAACTCGAGAAACAAAGGAAATCAGGAAAAATGACCTTACTTGATGATCATCTCTGCCAACAGAGTTTCTTCCCACCCTCTCGCATGATCTCATATGCAAGCTTATACTTCTCCAGAGAGGATGTCCCAAACTCTATATATTTTGAAGCTGCTTCCCTCAGGCTCCAGATCATCAAGGCCTTGAGGTCCTGAGAAGTCACACCTGATTCTACATCGCGCACAAACCCAAATTCCGCATTCTTGGTCCAGCGGTGCAGTATATACCGAGATGGGAGTTCTCGGATGTCTAAAAGGTTGAACACTTTTAAGATATGTCTGCAGAGAACTCCTTCGTATTCAAACATTTGACAACTGCAGCTTGCATTGAGGTTCGATGCACTGAAGGTTACGGCGTGCTTTTCATTCTCGTTCCCACATTTCCTCACCAGAAATCTGCTGAGGGCTCCTTCCTCATAGGTCTTCAAACCGAGGTAATTATAAGACTGTGCAAGCTCGCCCTGGAAAATTCTGAACACGGTGAGCGTATACAGCCTTCTGCACTGCTCTTCAACGGGTTCTTTTGTCTGCAGAAACGGCTGCAAGTTATAAGAATTGAAATCCTCTTTTCTTTCCTCTTCACGTCGCTGCTCAAGTCCTTGCTCATACCGCAAGATAAACTCCCTGAAAGACGTTAAAGAATTAAGAGAGGTACCATAAAACGGTTCAAAGGCACCGTTTACAGGGATTCCACCAAAGAAACTGGCTCTTAGATATGCTGGTACCCAATTCTCGCGCTTTTCATATATTTCTCTGAGCCACATGTTCTCCCTAAGGCCGTATTTGTTTACAAGAGCACTCCACATGGTATCAAACTCGACCGTTGTCTGCGACTGGAATAAACACTTCTCGTACTCATACTTGAATTCATTTGGGAATGACCTGAGATTTTCTCGTTCTTTGGACCTTATTTGCCACGCTGAGAACCGGTAATGTGTCCCAGGAAAGACTTGAGCCACTGCTTGTTGAATAGGCAAGTCTTGATCAGTTACAATAGACCTCGGGCGACGTCCTGACATGGCACGAAGCCATGTCTGAAACAACCATGAGAAAGCCTCTTTAGATTCATCAGCAACTAAGGCACCCCCGAGAAGTACGGGCTGCCTATGGTGATTAAAACCGATAAATGTTGCAAATGGAACAGAATATTCTCCTTTTCTATATGAAGTATCAAATACAACAACATCACCAAACTGACTGCAGGCAAACCTAGACCGACTATCTGCCCAGAAAATACTCATGCAACTTCCATTACTATCAAGCTCGACTGCGTAAAAAAATCCCATGTCTTCTGCCTGTTTTGACTGAAAATAGTCGAGGAGCGCAGGATACCATTCCTTACCTATTGTATTTTCTCGGGTTTTATTGATGTGATTGCTGAAGTCGTTTAGTTCAATTAGATCCACAGAATCCAACCCTCCTGTCACATCCTCTGTGATCTTTTTCATACCTGCATTCTTCTTTCCCGGCTCAAGCTCGTGATTATGATCTTTATTAAGACGATCAACTATCCAACCTCCGGAGTCTTGTCTCTTGATCCTCATATAAGCTCCACAGCCCATTCTAGAAGGATGCTGGAACCCTTCTTTTGAACACACAAATCTTCTAGATGTGATCGACCCATCGACTTTCGACCGAAACAACTGACCAATCCGAACTCTAAAGCCCACAACTTCTGCATACGCTTGATAAAACTGGCACGCTTCATTAGCTGAGCCGAACTCCAACCCAGCATACGGTTCAGTAGCCTTGGGTAGCGTTTGCGCATCACTCTCTTCAGCTCCTTTAAAACGCTTAAAAGAGATCACACCAGGAGGGCATGACCGTCCTTTATCAGACTCATCAACAACTTTCATTTTTGGTCTATGTGGAACCGATATGGCTAGCTTAGTAGGAGCTGGCGCTCTCTGCTGTACAGAAGGACGGAGAGTAGTCTCTTCTATATGACCTCCAAGCTCATGGTTGTGCTCCTTCTGAATCTGGTCCAGAACCCATTTCCCAGTATCTCGTCGTTGCACTCGAATAAACGCAGGACATCCGGTTCTTGAATTAAGCTGAAAACCTTCCTTAGAGCAAACAAACCTCCTTGATGAAACCGTACCATCAGTCCTTGATCTATACAATTGCCCTGTCCTAACCTTAAAACCCGTGCTCGCAGCATAAGAGTTGTAGAAGTCACGCGCTTCCTCTGCAGAGTCAAACTCTAGTCCAACATATGGTTCTACTCCAGAGTCTCCTTCGTCTTCACCAATACCATTGTTATTGACAATCCGGACCATTCCTAATGGGTAAGCTTTCACAACCATGTTGTTCCCACAATTTAAACTGGTAGGCTCAGTATTTGCACTGCATCAAACCAAATGGTACATGACAGTTATCTACTATCCAACAAATGTTGATGATACTAAAATCAAACTAGACCTTCTTCTAAGAACAATTATTAGTCCCTAGTGACATTACCACAGTTTGCTAATGAATTTTGTTGGAAGATTATGTTTCTCAGATCTCTAATTACTCCCACATTTTTACTTTTTATGTAACTTAGGCACAGCAAAATAAAAAGCTCCAAAAAAGAAAAAATGAGAAAAGTGAAACCACAAAAGCATTGAAGTGAATATTAATCAATAAAACACATCTAAATCCAATTCATACAAACACCACAAGAAAAAGAAATGAAAGTCGAGGGAAACAAAAGAGACCTAATCTAAATACTAAATTAGCAACAGAATGTTTCCTCCAAATATTACCTTTCCATGTCCATGGAAGCCAACAGAGACCACCAAATCAGAAAAAGGCAAACGCAAAAACCCTTTCTTTAACCTGACGGAAATTGCAAGACAGCTCAAAAAGCTTCAGTTTGTATGACGATTAGACTTCACTTTGGAGTCTCAATTCTCAACGTTCACCACCATTCTCCTTGTTGACGCAGGTAAAGAACACAATTTAGGGATTACAACAAAGAAGATAAACGGGCAGAGATACAGAGAGAGAGATAAAGAGAAGAAGCGAAGAGAGAGATAAAGAGAAGAAGCAAGCAAAAGGGCTCCTTTTTTTAATCCGTTAATTGACCAAATTTCAGATTTGATGTAATAAACTAATTTCAATTACTTTTAAAAATACAAACTTTATTACCTTTCTAAAGGACATGGTACCATGGATATTGGATACTACTCCTCCAGCTTATTTATTAATTAAAATCATTTTTTTCCTTATAAATTTTACATCTTTGGAAATCACAAGATTCATTTCCTCCGATTATGAATCAACCAATCAATCTTCGTCTCTAACCTATTGAGTTTGAAGTGTTCGTCTTTGAGATTTGTGATCCACCATTAGTACAGAGCTCGAGCTCTATCCTTTTTTGAATTCTGTAAAGTTTTGCAATTTCAGAGAAGCTAGATTCCATACTCTGTTTTTCAATTTAAAAATCATGAATTGAATCCTCCACTTTTACCTATATAATTACACGAGGAATATTCTCTAAAGGTTGAATCAAACAGAGAGATAAGAGAAAAGAAAAAATTGATCTCTTTTGATGAACACTGTTGAGCTCAAATGCACAATGTGTTTATATAAACAAATATATTTCTCTCTTTTTTTCTTTCTTACGCTCGAAATGATCATTTTGGCTCTCTTTGATCGCTAAAAAAAAACCCTGCTTTGATGTTATCTCCTCCTCTTCTATACGTGTGTGTGTGTGTGTGTGTGTGTGTGGCAATTTGCGTCTACTCTTCTAATGAATGTCTTGATGAACGATACAAATCATAAGGAGCCCATAGATGATCAACAGTACAAGGTCTTCTCGAATCTAGTCTCAACCATGGCTTCCCTTTTCCACTCCAATGAAGCAGACTAATAGGACCAGGATGCAATGTTCTGCATTTCCCTTCAAAGTTATCTCCACCAAGACCATGTTGGTTCCATCTATGATTCACTGCTTTTATATCACCAGCAAAGATCAACAAAAATGGAGGTAATGATCCCAAATGGTAAATCCTCCTCTGCTTTTGCACATTCATCCATTCTTCTACCTTTTGTGTGTATAAACCTTTCCTCCATTTCTCAACATCCACAACCATAACTCCTGTATTGAAATAACAAGGTCTTTTGCCTTCAAGCACTTTGACTAATTCCGGGTCTGACCAGAAAGCTTTTGTGAAGTATAAGGAGAAGTTTGCGTGACAATACTCAGGAGCAGCTACAACTTTACCTTCCATCTCCACATGCCATAGCTTCTCTATGTCATCAACCACAACAAGGTCTGAATCCAAGTAGATGATTCGGTTTACGGTACTTGGAATAATGTCTGCAAGGTAGATTCTTGCGTAGTTTAACGGTTGGTCTAAGGCTTGTCTGATGGATTTAGAGATTTTGCTGCGGACAAGGTTTGGATCAAACTGATAAATCTCAAACTTTAGGTAAGGAAAAGTTGCATTGATGCTAGAGAAGAGTTCGTTTTCGAAATGAGGAAGAGAAAGGAAATGAAAAACAAGGTTCTCAGGACAAGTAGAATGTTGAAGGAGAGACAAAACAGCAGCCATTGTTCCACGAAGGTAGTTTGTGTCAAGAGTCATAGCAATATGAATTTGATCAGCCTCATTGGTTCCACATAGATCACCGTTTCGAAAAGCAGGAGCTTCTCTGAAAACAGGAAGAGTTGGAGAAGAAGAAGGCTTGTGAAGAATAACACCAACACGAACGGCCTTTGAAGTGGTTGTAGCCAAGAGGAGGATAAAGGACAGGAGGCCTCGGAGTTGTGTGTAGGAGACGCTCCTTGAGGCCATCCTGAACCTAATTCTCAGGTAAACTCTTTTATTTTAATTTTGTTCAGTTTATTTTTTTCAAAAGGTAATAAATTTACAAATTAAAAAAATGAATGAGCCATTGGTAAGGATTGGCTAGAATAAAGGAATTGAGGAATGGATTGTTTTATTAGCAGTCGAAATGTGAGGAAGAGATTGAAGTTCGGAGTTTTTGCCACACAATCTTTGTCTCAAAAAATCCATTTCCTAGGAATTAGTAACAAGACAAATCTGTTGTCGATATCATTTTTAGATTTTGTTTCTTTCTTCTTTAGATTCTTACTTCATGGTTTTAGTTTTTTTTTTCGGGGAATTTTTTTCTTATTTTTAGAACAAATTTCAGCTAATCAATTTTGCTTTACTGTCATTTCTTTTAGTTGACAAATGCTGGTATAGATTATTGAAATAAAGTACCATAATTAGAATAACAAAACTTTCTCCTAACTTGTAATTCATTTAGTTAAATAACATAACAAACAAATATTGGAATGTGAAAATCCATTTTAAATTAGAGGTAAATGGTTGACAGCTCTTTGTTGAAAACCGACGAGTGCTTTTCAACATAGTTGTTAAATATTATAATTTATTTTACATTACAGAAGATTTGATAATAATTAGTCTTAAAAATTAGTTAGGTAGTTAAAATAAGTCGAGAGAGTTGAATGTTTGCACGAACCTAACTTATTCAACTTACTAGTTGTTTATCGCTGTCCACATTCATCAATCGTTTCTACAAATAACCTTACACTTGGTTACAAATCAGAGATTTTGGTCATGACTTAACAACAATTGTTGATTTGGACCTTACGTTAGAAATAGATTGGATCAAACTACTCTATTGTGATTAAAGAAATAATTTTGTTGATATCATACTCATGAATACAATAAGTAGGAGCTATAAGTTTGAATTTATGCTATTTCGCCTAATTATTTTGTGTATTCTCTTCTAGCCTGACTATTCTCTTTCAAATCCTTAAGAAGTATTTTAGTGAATTTAAAGATGCATAAAGAATAGCTTTTTTATCAGCTATGCCAAAAATTGACATTTTTTTTTACATATACTATAAATTATTTCATATTTCTAATAGAAAGATAACAAAATGTGGGCCCACGGAGTTTACTTTCTTCAACTGGGTCCCACAACCACTGGTTTCAGATATAAGACATGACCACTTCGTGGGTCCCGCTAGATAGTTGTGTCTTGTAGACTCTAACTCGGATCGCTGTCTAAACACAACATAGTTGAGCTTCTCAACTTGATGTGACATATGTCATCTAAAATAGTTCAGATTTTTTGACATCTTCATGTAAACACATGTTAACTTCAATACTTAGTTAATTCATTGGGCCCAACAAAAAACAGAAGGCCCATTTGGTTTATTATTCTTTTTAGTACCGAAACGATATTTTCGTGAATTTATGATGGGGTTGAGAAATTAAACGAGAAAAGTATGGATATTTGCGAGGAATAAACAACAATTTTTCGAAATTCTAAAAAAGTTTTTGTTTGATTTGGGAATCCGTGCGCGGTTGTGCAGAGGCCAAACCCACCCGTGTACTCCATCCGTCGGATCCACCAAAAGTTCATCTCTTTTCTCTCTCTCTTTTGTTCTTTCCTTGGGAACAAATTCCTTTGATTCGGCATTTTAGGGTTTCTCTTAAATTTTGACGCTTTCTCTTTAAAAGGGTTGAAAAAATTAACCCTTTTAAGGTTAGAGGAAGACCACAAAGGATTGAGGTGAAGAAGAAGAAGATAGAAAAATTCTAATTCTTTTCCTTTCTTCCTCTTCGGAATAAAGATTCTTCCTTTGTGTTTGAATTTCGTCTTTCCTTTTTTGTTCTTTTCTTTTCGATTTTGCCGCGTTTATCATGACATCTCCAGAACCCTACACTCTTTCTGACGCCATTCTTCAATCCCACGAATTTCGTTTTCCTGGAGATTGTTTGTTCTAGCGCGAGATAGAGAGAGGTTTTAAGGAAATTTGCGATATTTGTCTTTTGCTGTTTTGTTTCTACGTTTACATAGATTAGATGGGTTGTGTTCAATGTAAATGTTGTAGCCGTTACCCATCTTCATCATCAGATGGAGATTCTCGAGGACATTTAGAAGCTAATGGTGTTGTTAAGGGGAAAGATCAGAAGCCTCTCGGATCTATTCATGTTCCTTCTCCTCCTTTCGACATGGTTTATTCTGTGTTGTCTCAACGAGGTTATTACCCTGATTCACCTGATAAGGAGAACCAAGACACTTACTGCATCAAAAGTGAGATCCAAGGTAACCCAAATGTTCATTTCTTCGGTGTGTTTGATGGTCATGGTGTGTTCGGTACGCAGTGCTCGAATTTCGTTAAGGAGAGGGTTGTGGAAATGTTATCTGAAGACCCAACTCTGCTTCAGGATCCAGAGAAAGCTTACAAGTCTGCTTTTTTGAGGGTGAATGAGGAGCTACACGATAGCGAAATAGATGATTCAATGAGTGGTACTACTGCCATTACGGTTCTTGTTGTTGGGGACAAGATTTATGTTGCTAATGTAGGGGATTCAAGGGCAGTGCTGGCTGTTAAAGACAGGAATCGAATACTAGCAGAGGATTTGTCTTATGATCAAACGCCTTTTAGGAAAGATGAATGTGAGAGGGTGAAAGCTTGTGGGGCTAGAGTTCTGAGTGTGGATCAAGTGGAAGGATTGAAAGATCCTAGTATACAAACATGGGCAAGCGAAGAGAGCGAAGGAGGAGACCCGCCGAGACTTTGGGTACAAAATGGTATGTATCCAGGAACCGCATTTACAAGGAGTGTGGGAGACTTTACAGCTGAGAGCATTGGAGTTACTGCAGAACCAGAAGTGTCAATGGTTCATCTATCCCCAAACCATTTGTTCTTTGTTGTTGCAAGCGATGGGATTTTCGAGTTTCTTCCAAGCCAAGCTGTTGTTGATATGGTAAGATTACAAAAAATATCGCGTTTAAAGATCTCTCAGTATGTGTTAGATATATATAGAATCAAGTTTTGTTGTATTGGTCTAAAAGTTGTTGTGTTGCAGGTCGGGAGATACGCTGATCCGCGCGATGGATGTGCTGCTGCTGCAGCAGAATCATACAAACTGTGGTTGGAACATGAGAATAGGACAGATGATATCACAATTATCATTGTACAGATTAAAAAGCTGTCTAATGAATGATGATGCATGATTCATATGCCTATTTGCCCCTTTGTTTGATTCTGTAGTGTATGTTACAGTATCATCTATATAGCAAAATTCAAAGAAAAAAACTTATGCTCTCTCTCTCACTCCCACTCTCTCTCTAGTGTATGAGCTTCTTTTAGTTACCAGATAAGATGACATGATTACGACGCTATTTGCTAAAATTCGTTGCGTGTTGCGGAGGAAAAGCTCTTGACGACACAAAGAAAGTTGTTTAGAACAAATAATAAATAAGGGTTCCGGTTCTGTAGTAGTTGTGAGCGTTTTAGTTCACGTAACCATATCATTCGGTTCGAGTCGGTTTTTTGGTTTAGAAAATATATTTAAATTCTATTCGGTTTCAATTCAAAATACTGTAGGTGAAATAAATTACACGGGATTCTCTCAATATTGGAACATATGTTACATTAGCAGCATTTATATATTTGTATGAGTACCCTCTTAGCTTGAGAAAAAAAACTGACATTCAACAACACCATTTAACAAAAAGCGATGAAGAAAATAATCAGAAGTAAATACAGAGCTTCTCTGCTATGCTATTCTGTACCATGTTACATTTCTCCAACAATTTATCTAATCTCTCACTCTCTTTCTTCTTCTTCTCCGCCTCTTCTCTACTTTGATTTCTCGATGATTTATCGGTTTCCTCAACTAACTTATCATCCTCACTTATCATCATATTCATATCCACCCTTCTACAAGCTTCTCTGTTATTCCCTCGCAGCAATTCCTCTACATCTCTATGATCTTCCATGAGTGTTTCTGTCTGAACCGATTCTATCTCTCTCTGGGCGTTGTGATCATGTGAAGGAGTTGACTTGAAGGGGCTGCAACTGATTTGGATCATTTCATGCAGCAATGGAACATATGGAGGAGAAGAGGGGTATAACGCATCTTCATCCATGAATTTATCCACATAGCTTGAAGTTGACATGGCAAGATCCAACTTCAGTACGTATGCTGAAGAAGACGAAGAATCAACCAAACCCATTAACCGCCAGTTGAAAATTCTCTGAAAGATCCTGATCCATCTCGGAATGATATGGTAGGAGACTGACTGACGTAGTTCGAGTCTAGTGTTTCTTTCTAACATGACTTCTGCTTCCTTGGTGGCTAATGAGACTCCCATGAGATTGCTTGTCTCTGTTAAGTACTTAACTAAGCATCCCTCAAGCCGTGGTGTAAGGTCTCCTAATTCAGGACCAGAACCACGTTCTACATATAACCAAGTCAAATCATCTTCAAGATATGGGAGCTTACAGTTCTCTAGCATGGAAACGAATGGTTCAATGCTCTCTACACTGCTCCAGTCAAGGTTAGGAAGATACTGCTTCACCATCAAATATTCCTTTCTATTATCCTCGAGCAACAGAGTCTCGGGGCAAGGCCAACCGACGGGATTTGCTTCAGCAGCAGAAGTGATGTTTCTTCGTGATGTTTCTAATGCATCATTGAAGGCTGCTATACAGATGTTGGGACCAACCTCCTGATCTGGCATCTGCTTAAGCAACTCCAGCGAAAAGCTCAAATGAGTCAGAACCAATTCCCGAAGTTTAACATGATGAAGATTCAGTTGCAGAGGTGAATTGCTTGCCAGCCATTTAAGCCCTTCTCTTAGCCGCGAATCGCTGAAAAAATGAACTTCCTGTCCTTTTTGGGATTTATTAGCAATAGAAACGATGGAAAAGCTTGCTATCTTTGACTTATCAATATCATGGAGGCCTAGTCCCGATATAATATCTATATCAGGCTCGATGAGTTCCCCATTGCATGAGCTGATTACTATGAGCAGGGGAAGAACTGAGCCAATGGGTACAGTATCAAGAACTCGGTTTAGGTGTTCTCTCTGGAGATTTAAAGGGAGGCCTCCAGATGCAAGGAAAAGAACTGCACTTGCACCATGAGTTGTTTCACAAATCTCGATATCAACTTCCATATGCCTAGCTACTGAGAGACAGCACTTGGAATCTGAATCAGACCCATTTGTAACCCATTTGTTCCATACCGACCCACCGGGAGCTGAAAACAGCAGATTATCATTGTTGATGCTAGGTTCTTCATGAGGCATAAGCTTTGATGATAACCATCGACTGGCTGCTGAATCTGTAACCTGACTTGCTGCAGATACTTTATTTACTAATTTAGTCTGAGTACATATGATGAGCTTCCAGCATATGCAATTTGAGTCTGGATTCCTTCGGACTAGTATATCAGCTATCACATCTGAAATATTCAGCTTTGACCACGATTTTTCATGTTCTTCAAATCTCCTCCTCATGGCTTGATCAATGTCAAGCTTACCACACGCCCTTGACCATGACTGCTGTTTATGAAGAGAGAACCAATATTAGACTACCGACCTCTATAGTTACATGCCTTTTAAGACTTGTATTGCTTCCTCTGACAAAAAATTGATCAGCACATGTTACGGGGAAGAAAACTGAAACTTACACCAC
The DNA here is from genome assembly GCA_023374145.1 of Lepidium sativum. Taxonomy (NCBI): domain Eukaryota; kingdom Viridiplantae; phylum Streptophyta; class Magnoliopsida; order Brassicales; family Brassicaceae; genus Lepidium; species Lepidium sativum. The sequence continues at coordinate 31,305 of JAKUCM010000006.1, read as the reverse complement.
TTTTGCTTAATCGAATAGGAGTACCCAGGGATAATGAATTCAGTGCAGCAGTAGCTACTAACTGTCGACGCTCCCGCAATTCAATCTGACGTGAAGACCACCTTTTCCATAATCTGCAAAGATTTTTATAAAAAGTTAAAATTAGCCTTAACTAATTGTCAATTTGCATGGGAGCTGCAAACCTTATGATCAGTTTGAGTTTTGCCTGCGCCACATCCTCATCATGCTGATTTAAGATGACCCCAATCTCATCTTCGTCTTCCTGGTCAGTTTCATGGAAGTCCTTTTCCAAGGTACTAGTCATTGCAGCGTCAGGTCCTGATTCTTCCGAAGCCTTTTGGTTTTCTACACTATTTGGAGACTCTGCAATGGTAGCAACAGGCAAAATCTCCATTGACGTAGACTTCGGACTTTGTTGCAAAGCTGGTTCAGGAACAAGGTTCGTTTGAACAGCCCCTGCGGATGGAAATTTAATTTCCCAAGGAGACATACCAATATGAACATCATTAGGTTGTTCCTTTATATTCCAGGATTCAGCTTGCGGAAATCCAGGGGATCCAAAAGGAGAATATTTCTTCACGGGAGAATGAAATCCACCCATCGAAGTAAGGTCATTTTGTTTTTGTTGCTCCACCACCGGATTTATAATGGATGGCTCCACTGGATATATAACAGATGTGCCCGCTGGCTTGTCCTCCTCTGATAAGAGTGAAGTCTTGGAGTCGGTCATTTCTTTATCAACTAGACGCATTGATGTTTGTTTCTTAAGATTCCGAGCAGACGACATTTCAAGTTTATGTGCGGTAAAAAACTGTGGATGCCCTTTAGTTGCTTTTGTGAGTGCAGAGGGAGATGGAGAGGAAGTAGAGACATCTTCCTCTCTCGAGGGAGCAGAAACATCTTCCTCTCTCGAGGGAGCAGAAACATCTTCCACTATGGTTCTTGACTTTTTCATGTGAACAAGCGTTGAGCATTTTGTTTTATAATCCTTATCAGCATGGAGAAATAGGTCATCCTTTACCATGTATGGCTCTTCAAACACCTTTATTGAAAACCCGTGGTACTCCAATAGGGCTTCTATGTCCTCTTCCTAAATTCAATCAGCAGAAGAAAAATGTAAGACCTTTAGCAAATTCTCTGTGACCAAGAAAGGGATACACCAAATAGCAAAGCAATGGTAGACATACCTCCATCCCTATCCACTTCGACGTATCTGAAATTGGGAGACCCTGATTATTTTGGAGACCCGAGTGCAGAGAAGCAAGAGCTTGTGTTCTTAGCTGATGAAATAGAATAATGCTTAGATCTCAGTGAAATTATACCACATACATGATAAGATATTAAGAATGTTAGCCTTTAAACCCGTACCACAAATAACTCCTTACCTTTGAAAAATGAGCATGCATTAGACATGCTTGAAGATAGCTTGCTTTGCGTGCAAGGCGAAAGAATGCAACGAAGTTGCCAGTTCTGCAAGCTCTGTTATTGCACGACGACTAGTTTCAATACTAAGATCATGTTAACAAACTAACAGCCCAGAAAATATAATTCAAGGAACAACCTGGCTACATTGCGGGCAAACAAAACTTCTGAAGTTTGCCTTATTTCTGGAGTCATATTGGCAAGATCAAGAGAAAGCTCTGAAGGTTCAACCTAACAAGAAGACTTAATTATTAGGTTTACAACTCAGCACAGAATTCTGACTAAAAATTTTACCCAGAAGGACTCACCTTATATCCAGGATGCTTGTCGAGTTTGAGAAGAGCATAATAGCCACGAAACTCTTTTTCTGTAGGAATAGTTATTCCTTTCTTCCGGTGATCATCATACATTTGGAACAACTCAACAGATGTCTTGTTCATCTGCTCAATATTCAAGTGTGCATCAAATCCTTCTGAGAAGCCCTCTCCTTTAGTATATTCACATAGCTCATGCATTGCAATGATATGAAGTCTTATCTATAACAAGGAAATCCATGGTAAGAACACAGACATCCATAACAGCACATCGCTTATTATCCTGTTTAACGGGAAAATTATAAAGATCAGACCATTTGCTCCAGCAAAGTAATGGCTTCTCGGTTGAAAATATGTTGCATTCTTAGATCCATACGAATAGCTCTCATCCTATCCCATAAGAAATTGTACATGCCAAGAAAGTTTTCATTGTAAGGTTGGTCTAGCAAACTGAGCAAATATTCCATTGTATTCTGCAGGATTGGCATTGGTCGTATCAGACTTGCTTCTCGCTCTGCTGTCCTGGTATACTATCAAAGAACAGAGATATAAGCAGTCATCATAGCAAATGCATAATCTAATCTATGTCATCTATGAAAGAATCCAAAGCTTAATTGATATGAAAAAGGTGAACTTACTTTCTTCACAGCAAGGTTTTTGCTCGTCTGATTCCTATCTCCATCCACTCGTTCATAATGATCCAAGTCACCCTTCCTTTCACGCTCCCCCCGTTCTGACTCTGGGAAGATAAAGGAAAAAATCCACCATTATATTTTTTCCATAGTAACATTTTTTACTAGAACTAGACATCCCTTATAGGCAAAATAGACATTGTCGCAACACAATTCTTTTTAATCAGAATATATGACCCCAAAAAAATACAGTTAGATGTCCGTTTGATAAGCATGTCTCAGGATTATGCTTACCAGGACACATGTCAGGGCATAATCCAATGATAACAGAGGACTGCTCCGAGCTTTCATAATCACACAAGGCATCTCCCTTCATGGCATCCCTACTTGATTCCAGTGAATTGAATGCTTTTTTGTTGTCCAGAGGCTTCATAGTTTTATGAACAGATGGTTTAGTAAATTGAGAATCAACAGGTCGGTCTACGATGGGCTCAAGTTCGCCCTTGAAGCGGGCCAGTCTCTTGGCCCTGGCTTGCTCTTCTCTGTAAGAAATCTATACAGCTCAGAAAACCTCTGATCCATATGTCGTATAAAGGGTCAATAGTGTGTTGTTTATATAATTTACCCTTCCGTACAATCTTGAGAAGGGAAAATGTTTCGCTGGGTATCCTCTTCAACTGGATTTAAAGGTGGAGATCTCGTCCTCTTGATTGCAGGTGATATGCTTGCCTTACCCACGTTATTGAAACTATTTACAGAGAAGGGCTGCCCAGAAAATTGAGTATCTGAACTTCTTGAAAGCATATATGTCTTTGACGTAGGAGGAGATGTCGAAAACCTATCACAGATACAGCATGCTTAAAAAGAAGCAATCTTGAAGGCATATCCAACTAGATAGAGAGAAGCTGATTTGTTCCAAGAACATTAAGATATAGCTCCAAGTAAGCATTACTTACAGGCTTATACCAAAAAGATTCCTTGGAACCATTTCAGTTTAAGATGGAGTTTTTTAGGATTGTCACTCTTATCCTAAAACGTGATTTCTCATACCATTCACACCACACGGGACATGGGGAGCGTGATAGAAAATAACAAGCTTTACAAAGTATGATGAGTTTCATGCTGTCTACCTCTGAGAATCATGTTGAGAAAATACAGGGTCTCCAAGAGGTTTATCATAAGCTGCTACAGCCAAAGACTTTCTTTTTGAAGCTTCCTGAATTTCAGCTGCTTCATGTGCATAGGGGAATGAAGAGTTTGCGGTTTGCTCTTGATGGATTAACCGATTAGGATTGCTCCTCGACCTCACCGGATTATTCTCTGTAAAGGAAGGAGGGCGCCTACAAAAACATGAGAAAATGTTCAAGGACGCAAGTGTGAAAAACCAGCTAGACGATAGAATATTGATCAGTTTAAAAATCAAGGAGCATAACACACACGCATGGTTCGATACTGATCAATAAAACACCAAAACATTTTTTTTTTCTCTTACAACCACAACATTGTTTTAAGAAAATCAAACCGACAGCAAAAAGAGAGGGAGAGACGGAAACTTTAGGACACTGAGAAGAAAAGAAAGGCTTACACCCAAGTTTGGCTAGATGGCGGCTGAAAATTATTTACCAAGTTGCCATTCTCGAAACTTGATACTGGTTCTGGACTTTTCCGAGGAAACTCCAAATTCTGATCAGAAGGAAGATCTGACCGACTGCAACAAAATTTAAGAAATTTATTGATCTAGTCACTTCAAAAAACATGCATATGACATCTCATTTCCAGGAACCTAGACTACATAACAAACTTAATGATGCAGAACACAGGAGTACACAGTCCCGCAAATGGACATTTGTTAAGAAAGCCAAAGAATAACGACCTTTTTCTTTTTGAATCTTGTGATCGACCAATCTCAACAGCATTAGTTCCACTTCTGGAAAGAATGTGAGATGTACTAGCTGGGGACGTGGCTAGTCTATGTTCACCATGATTCTTCAAGAATTTGTTTGATCCATCGTGTCCAAGTTTAGGATTTAAAGTAGGCCTACAAGGAAAATGCAGTAAGTGAAATTCAGCTAACTCATCACGAACAATCCAAAAGCTTGCTTGCTAAGGTCTATACGCCAAATCCGACAACAATAAATAATAATCTCTCTGGCACTTCAAAGCGGCTGCCATAGTAAGCCCATATCAATTAGGTATTCAGATGGACAGATACACTTATAGCTCTCGCCACACCCTGCGTTCTTCCTACTGCTATAATTTCAATTGAAGAGAACTGAAAGCATTTGAGATGTGTGATTAACACTGCTGTCAAGTTGCCCAGCATGGTACTCTTCTTAGTCAACATTTTACATAGACTTTTACCTTTGAACTCCTGGAAATTGGTAAGGTCTCACAGAGGGGCTCAGACGTGGAAAAGCTTCTGAACCCCATGGTAATCCATTGAAAGGTTCTAGGCTCCTGAAAAACATAGCATTAAAGTGTTCTGGGCATGAAAATTTGTGCAACATTTAGAAGATTTCAAGCAGAATTTTTACCCAAAAAGAAACAACGCAAAATAGACAAATTTGTTTATCCATCACCAGCTGTATCGGATTAAACCTTTCACAAAGATCAAGAACAGGAATGTAAGAATGAAAAAAGAGAGCCATAATAGCAAGTTTGACTAACCTTTGTATTCCACTAGGTCGATTAAATTGTCCTGAGGAGGGTGAGGGATTTTGGAAATCCAACGGAGGTTGTGTTTGATTAACTGGAGGACCACTACAAGCAAAAATCAGGATAATTTAGGCTAGAATCATAAAGAAGAAGAAACCCACGAGTTCAAGGAAAAATTCATTAAATAAGTAACAAACCTAACATCATCATCATCAGGCACATAGAAGTGCAAAGACCAAAGGCATGAAATCAATCCATACAATTAAGAACATCTAACCTTTGAACACTTGGTCTATAAGGTTGCCTAATAGAGGGTAGAGGGTTCTGAGAAGCCGAGGGAGGCGGTGCTTGCTGAATTGGAGAACCACTACAAGCGAAAAATTCCGATACACAGGTTACAATGGACATAAAAAATCAGCTAGTAGAAGTAGCACAACAGCTTTTCCTATGGATGCTCACAAACAACCTAATATTCTCGTATAAAAAGAGATAGGAGTTGTAGAGCTAGGTTTATCTAACCTTTGAATTCCAACTGGTCCAAAATATTGTCCTGCATTTGCTGATTGGTTTTGAGAAGCCAGTGGTTGAATTGAAGAATCACCACTACAAGAAAATGGCCAATTCGCAGTGTTAGTAATAGTATAAGAAGAAAGAGTAATACCTGAGAACAATAGTACAATTGTATAGAAAAATTTCACCTCCACATGATCCCAAATACTTCAAAATAACAATCGAAACAAGCACAGATGTAATGCGTACGGGTTTACATAGCATATTAGATCCATAACGTGAAATCAGTCTAGAATAAACCTCAAAAAGAGAAATGAAACTCCAGTTGTAGCATAGAAAAGTCCAAACAAAATAGAAAAACACACCTAGTGGAATGAGTAGAAGCCGAAGCGCCGAAAGGTGTAAACGGCGATGGCGTAGAGCTCATCGATGGCCCTACGTCCTTCCCGAAAGGCCTAAACGCCATTCTCTATAAATCTTCCTTAATTCGATTATCGTTGTCTCTCTTATTCTCCTTCAACCTTCGGAGCATAAACGTCGCCAGCTGATTCTGAAGTCGAAACTCGGCCAAATTGAATTTCCTGTTCTTCTGCTCACGCCTCTCCGTCCGGCGAGATTATTTTACGTTTAGAACATACGACATCGTTTTGTGTCTCGAAATTAAATTGGGCCTAAATGGGCTTTGTATTAGGCATGTGATATATAAATGGGCTTTTGTCATGGAATAAGAATTATTGTCCCTAAGAACGTGCGCATGTTGTCGCCATCTTCTTTAGGTAGAACATCGACTTTTCATGACCGTTGACATTTTTCCCTCTTTATTATTTACCTGTAAAAAGATAGAAAATTCTCTCGTTTTCGATCATCTTGATCATCTGGATCCAAGCAACTAATGGCGATGTCTCGCCGCGGATTATTGTTAGCTATCTTCCTAGTCTTGCTTCAGTCTTCCACTTCTCTGATTAGTTCTCCAAGTTCTATCATCAATCCTTCTAAAGTCAAACAGGTTTCGTCGAAGCCCAGGTTTGATCTTCCTCTCTCTCCCTCTATAGTCTGCTTCAAATGTCGCAATTTTTTCAAGTAAAGTTTGGAACTTTTGAACTTCAAACTTCGTGTATTGACTGTTGAATCGGAAATTTGGTTCGTGTTGATTCTTCAGGGCATTTGTGTATGAAGGGTTTTTGACGGACTTGGAATGTGATCATCTAATCTCTCTTGTGAGTACGAATTTGACATTTTTGTTTTGGGTCTGAGTTCAACTTCAAAAGCTTTTCCCTTAAAGTGTGCTTAATTTCAGTATCTACTTTTGATTTCCGGGAAAAGGCGAAAGAAAATCTGCAGAGATCTGCGGTTGCTGATAACGATAATGGCGAGAGCCAAGTCAGTGACGTCCGGACCAGCTCTGGCACGTTTATCTCCAAAGGAAAGGTGAAATTTTGTTTTTTTTGCACTTGTTTTTTATTTGGCCGATAAACTTGGAACCTCAATTGGGGACAACAGATCTCATTGACTTTCTTTGATTGGCTTTGATCTTGTATTTACTTTATGAACTTCGACCTTAAGAACTCTGAATTTCTGATATTGGCTCTGATATTAACGGATCTGATAAGTCAAACCCCAAGAGTTCACACTCATATTGAACTGTTTACCAGAGCTCGAGCTAGATAGATCAAGTTTATCTGACGTTGATCAGTCAGGATCTTAGTAGATTGATCCAAAATTGTATTTATTTGTGATTGCTGTTTAGTACTACTAAACCGGTTTGCTGGACTAGTTGTCACAATTCTGTAGATGATGATCAATCATGGATGATGATTGATACTTAGTGATTAGCAGGACCTAATGACTCATATCATTGTAACGTTCCAATCCTCATGTGAAACTTTCTTTGTTAATCACAGGATCCAATTGTTTCTGGTATAGAAGACAAGCTCTCCACATGGACATTCCTTCCTAAAGGTAACTTTACATTTAACAGGGATCTATCTGTTTCAGAAGATATAATTGTTTCGAAGTCTTTAACTTTCTGGTGACAGAAAATGGAGAAGACCTTCAGGTATTGAGATATGAGCATGGTCAGAAATATGACGCTCATTTTGACTACTTTCACGACAAAGTCAACATCGCCCGTGGTGGACACCGCATAGCTACTGTTCTCATGTATTTATCCAATGTAACAAAGGGTGGAGAAACTGTTTTCCCTGATGCACAGGTTTGTATTCAAAATACACATCTCCAAAATGGGTACTTTGTATTTGGTTCCAAAACTTTATTTCTATCGCTCTGCGCAGGAATTTTCTCGCCGCTCACTGTCTGAGAACAAAGACGATCTTTCTGAATGTGGAAAGAAAGGAATCGCTGGTGAGCTATAAAAAGAATTATTGAGTTCTTGTTTTCCTGTTTAAGAATGTTTTAAACATCTTTTGATTGCTGGTAATGAATGTGCTTAGTGAAACCGAAGAAAGGAAATGCTCTATTGTTCTTCAACCTTCACCAAGACGCAATCCCAGATCCCTTGAGCCTTCACGGAGGTTGTCCTGTGATTGAAGGTGAGAAATGGTCAGCTACTAAGTGGATTCACGTGGACTCATTCGATAAGATTATAACACATGACGGTAGCTGTAAGGACGTAAACGAGAGCTGTGAGAGATGGGCAGTGCTTGGAGAGTGCGCAAAGAACCCAGAGTATATGGTTGGAACACCAGAGCTCCCTGGTAATTGCAGACGTAGCTGTAAAGCTTGTTAAAGAGTTAGATTCTCTGTTTTTCTGTACCACTAAGTTTGATCGAGCTTCGCTTGTTGTCATTTTCCTGCTTCTGATGAGTTGTCTGTCTATGTTATAGTTTTTCATTTACGAACCAAATTGATATATGTATAATTTATGGAAAACCTTGTTTACATTTTGAGCCAACAAAGCTGTGTATTTAAGAATCAATTAATCGGTGGGAAAAAGTCGACCATCGGCATCGGATGAAAGAGTCATAACCATCAAAGTGAGAAAGAGCTCGGCAAAATGAAGTCATAGGACTACAGATTTTCTCTTGGCTAATTATACCAAGTCCTGTTTTTTTTTTCTATATAAAAGAGATGGTTTTGGTGGTCTTCTAATTACTTTATAAGGAAACAAAGCAGCGATGGAAGACTAGTTAAGAGTAGGTCAAGGCACAAAATGAGACGATAAATATGGCTTCTCATTTCAGAGGACACGCTTTCTCAAAGGCTTCTTGCTCCTTTCGACACATATCAAATTCGTTGGTGTAGTAATACATGCACCCAACGTAGGCATCCATTTCCTTCGGGCATCTCTGGTGAAGATCCTTTAGCCTGCAATGTCATTTCACTAGTTTTAAGTAACAAACTAGTCCATAGTTGCAAAACTAAACTCAACTTTGACAATACATCATCTTCCTATACCGTATTTGAAGGTAAAAAAACAAGTGCCTTCTCCATAAATTGATCACTATAACACTACACAAGAGCCAAACAACTGCTTCTGATCTTCTAGAAACAAATGGCTGGTTCTACAAGCTAGTTTCAATCTACAGAAGTATAAAGATTCCTCACTTCTTAAACTATCTGATCAAAATCTCTAAAATCTACAATGTACCATTATCCACTCTCTTCAGCGAGATTAACAGAACGAGCTCAACACTTGTTGTACGACTAAGATCAGCCAAAATTAAGAATTTGCAGAGAACTCGAAACCAAAGTGAAGTAGAAACATACAGGCCAAGAACACAGCGAGTAACGTCACGTCCCTTTTCAAGGCATTTCTCAGGATTAGGATCATCCTTCTTGCATTTTAGGAACGCCATGTTTTCTGGCAGACACCTGATTCCTATATGCTTCGCCGAAGATGTCAAAACCGCCGACGTAGGGATGGGACTCTCCGTCACGTCCACTGCCGCATTCGCCGCCATTGCTCAAGATCTCTGCCAAATCCCTAAATCTTATTATCCAATATTCCAATCCGATCGCGAATCTGGAAAATCACCTGAACCATCAGTAAATTGAGAAATAAAGTCGAGAAATCCAAATGAAAATTCGATTGATGAAACATTATCTAACTTTTTCTGCAATATAAATCGAGTCTTCTTCTCCACTGATAATCAAATAGCGCCTAAAGCGATGAAGCAAAAAAATGAAACATTATCTCACCTTGTTTTGCAATATGATTCGAGTCTTCTTCTTCGCAACTGAAATTGAGAACTAAAGCGATGAAGAAGAAAAGCTAATAGGCTCTTGTCATTAACGTAGCGTTTTGACCTTGCTTTAATGGGCCGATAATAGGTCCGATTTAAAAGCCCGTTTTAACCCCAATCTCTCATTCTAGGGTTTTAATCACTCGTCATCATCGTCGGCGAGATCAATTTCGAACTCCGTCGATTCCGATTTCTCAGGTATGCTAATCACTGCAGCTTCTTCATTTTTGATTCGTCTCTGTACAATTTTGATTTCTTTTGGAAGGGTTATTAGCTTATATCGTGTTCTTTGGTGATGGTATCAAAATTATAGGTTTTGATCTGTTTTTCTGTATCATCTCCTAATATGTAGCTTCACTGATTCAGATAAATGTCATTGCCCTATTTTATTTAGGCAACCATATTCATTTCTAACTTTTGATTTGAGCATTTTGACATTATAGCTATGTTAGAATCACACAACAACAGAATAAAGCTTAGAACTTGTTTACGTTGTATTATCTCTATATCATCAATTTCGAGAGTGTAGCTGTAATGACACAATCGAGATTTGACGTCATTCTCGTACTTGTGTGTATTTTGAAGTGATAAAGAAATGGGAGACAAGAGGAAGAAGACGTTCATGTTCATTCGTCTAGTTTCAGCAGCTGGAACTGGATTCTTCTATGTCAAGAGGAAGAGTACCAAGGGTCTGCTTGAGAAACTCGAGTTCCGTAAGTACGATCCTCGAGTTAATCGCCATGTCCTCTTTACAGAACAGAAAATGAAGTGAAGAAAGAAAACAAGAAAAGAAGCTCCCTTTATGTCTGTTTTGCTTTCAAACGTATTACATGTAAGTTTCTTTCATCAATCAAAGACTTTGCTACTTGGAGTTCTGTCGACAGTTTGTAGGATCTTAAAACATAAAGTGCAGATTGATTGAATTGTGATCAATCTGGATACCCTTCATTCGGAATGAGTGAATTTACTGTGAGCATAGAATCGAATCACTCATGTGTTCATATAATCTGATATTGGAATCTGATCATAAGCCAGATAGATCAGCAAGCAATAGGTAGAGAGCATGATAGATCGTAGAAGATTCTTACCAGGTTAGCTAACTTTAGAAGCTTCCTTTGTCAACATAATTCAACCACAAATATGGCTGCCTAAAAGAACCAAACAAATAGCTTTACCAAGTGGGGATCTTTGTGTCTTATTCTACAAATATAACCTTCTCAATTGTCTGGCCATTTCAAGAAAAAGCTAAAAAGTGGCTCTCTTTGAGTTGCAATAGTCATCCATATCCTGTTACATGTTGCAGAAGAAACGTATAGATTCCAATATGAACCTAAATCTACACAATCCACCAAACGACATCATGATCTTTATAATGTATAAAATCGTCACAACCCACCAAACTACATTATGGCCTTTTTGGTAATGTATAATTATAGCACGTGGTATTTTGCGTCGCAGATAAAAAGTAGTTGATACGAGACAATGTTTCTTAAAGACCATCGTGACTTCTCGAACCATTTATATTGTGTATTTGTTTACGTACATAAAGCAGCTTATAAAGTGTATCAACCTAAATTTAAAATCTTTTTATTTTCTTTCAAAAGTATCTTTTACGTATACTTTCATGTATTTTGGAAAGGTCTTATCTCTTAGATCCATTTTTTTGGTAATCATATAAATCAGAAAACTTAAATTTCCGAAATCACATAATTAAGAATGCGTAAGAAGTAGAGATATTTTCCTGGAAAGTGACGGCAACGGACAAGAATATGAATCGTTGTCTTTCTTTGTCGATTCTTAAAAGAATTAGTGATGGGATAAGAAGAGTAATAAATGGTAGTTAAAATAAAAGCGAAGTAGTGAACTAATAAAGTTGAAAATTTCCATATATTGTCAGTATTGGATTCAGCTTAAAATTAAGACTATACTATACCTATTTTTAAAACCTCACAATTATTTTCATCACATTTATATAGAATTTTGCTTATCTCTCCCTCGGAATATTTGTCAGTCCATCGGATTTTATTTCATTTTGATAAAATTTTATATTTTTATCGGTTCATTTGGTTCGATCAACATGCAAGATTCGGCAGCTCAACAACCCGAAATTGCTATTCCCGTGGAGGATTCTTCTTCCTCTTCTTCTCTTCATTGTTCTTCTCAGGTACATATTCCCAAAATCTGACCTTTCTCTTCGTTTTGCTTCTGTGTTCCTAGATTATTAGAAGGTGAATCTGTAAACTTTTCATCATAGCCTGTGTCTAATCGTCTAATTTTACATGGGTTTCTGAATAATCATTAGATAACGTTTCTGGGTTGTTTGCAAGTTTTTTTTTTGTTCGGTCTGATTGATACAGTTCGATTAATTATCCATGAAATTACCTGTGAAAGGCTTAGGGTTTATACAAATAAACGTTCTGTCTGAAATATTTCCTTTTCATTTTTTCTTCTGGAATCTGGATTTTGGTCAAACCGAATCACTGATAGTAGCCGTAGCATCTGCTTTTAATTTATTTATGTCTCTATTTCTATTCTAAAGAGGAATAATTGATCCACTTGGGATACTTATATACATTGATTAAAGTTTTCAGCTTTCCTGTTACGATAAGTACAAATCCTTTGAAATAACACAAAGCTTTTTTGTTTGTGACATATGAGACTGCTTTCTTAAAGTTTGGGTATGGAGAAAGATTGTTTATTCTGAGCCTGAGGTCTAGTTTCCAGATGTGTAATACGCTAGTTAGTATCTCTTAAAGAGTCAAGTGGCGTGAGCAAGCTCATGCTTTATTAGAACAAAGAAAATGAGTGAACAGTATCAATGCTCAAGGTATCTGAAGGATATAGATTGAAATGAAATTACTGGCTTACTTTTTATATGAGAAAATGGTGTGATCATTTTTCTCGGTTTTTGTTAATTTTATGGTTGTGTGCATATGAGAATGGTCTGAAATTTGACATGTATTACTTACATGGTGTTCATCAGGTAAAAGAAAAATCTACTGAAGATGTGCCGAGCTCTCAACCAAGTGGAACCAATTTGGATCTTTCAATACAGATACCGCCAAGACCAATTCCATTCGGTAGTGGCCACAACCCAAAGAGCTCTCTAAAGTCCACAAGTTCATTCAAAAGTGGCAGTTCATCCTCCCCAAGAGGAATATTGCGGAATCTGAGCTTGAAAAAGAAAGTTAGTCCCCAAACCGAAAGCGAGAGAAGCTCCCTACTATCTCCAAGTCTCATGGAAGCCGCTAAAAGGACCAATAGTCCCAGTTCGACAAATATATCTTACTGGAAAAGATGCCTGTCGCTTCCTAATAGACATGGCGCAAAATTCTCTCCAGTGGTATCTTCACAGGCTTCAGATGGGGTGCCTAGTGAACTGCCTAATGTGAGTCATTGCTATCTTACAATATAATTTTCTCTGTTTAGCCAATGGTATAGTTTGAATAAATGAAATTCAGTAAAGAAATATTCTTAGCTAGAATAAATAGAAGTAAATATTCGATTTTGTTGCAGAAAGATCATGTTTATCCAGCCGTTCCAGCAGTTTCAAGGTCCTTGTCTATGCCTGGAAGAAATAAGGTGATTGTGCGATCCATCTCTTTTGACAACCACAAATCCAGTGAAGCAAGTGCAGGTTACATGTTTCTAACTGATGTTAATATCAAATCTCTTCCTAAGTTACTATTAAAATGTTGGGTTTAGGCAGTCGCTGGAGCACTCTATGCTAATTCTCTTTGTGATAATGGAGCTTTTGTTTCTTGGTTGCTTTTAAACTTCCGTTGAATCTGATACAGACTTGTAAGATGACTTAAGGTTTAGATTAGTTCAGTATTTTTTGTGTAGGATACATCAACTTTTAATCAATGATTTGTATATTCATGTATGGTTGGTTCAACACCTTTTTTTGTTTTTCTGGTTCCTTCATAATTAGCAGATCAAATCTCTCCCGTTCCTCCTGAAGAAACTGATGAGGAAATTCCAGAAGAAGAAGCCGTGTGCAGGATCTGTCTTGATGTGTGCGAAGAAGGCAATACTTTGAAAATGGAGTGCAGCTGCAAAGGTGATCTCAGACTTGTTCACGAAGCTTGTGCCATTAAATGGTTCAGTACAAAGGGGACAAGAACCTGTGACGTCTGTAGACAAGAAGTCAAAAACTTACCAGTTACATTGCTTCGCGTGCCTACAATTAATCAACCTAACAACCGGCGTGAACGCAGTCAACAGAACATGCAATCACAAACCGTTAGGTAAAATTAAGATTCTTATTCTTTTCACTAATCTTGAAAATAACACAACCGAATGGCTTGGTGCAGTGCTTGGCAAGAGTTTGTGGTGCTAGTTCTAATCAGCACAGTCTGTTACTTCTTCTTCCTCGAGCAATTACTGGTAAACACTGATACAAATTATGTATTTTGCTTGAAACTTTGTTGCCGAAGACATTGACAAATACAAGTTTTATGTTTTCTTTTGTAGATTCGTGACTTGAACAAGCAAGCTGTGTACATTGCGGCACCATTTTCACTTACGTTAGGCCTCTTAGCATCCGTTTTTGCCATTGTCCTCGGTACACAGAATCACTCGGCCTCAGAAACTCTTAAAGTCTTTCTCTTTCTTTTATTCCCCAACAAAATTCTGTAACATTTCCTATTATAATCTGTCCCTGCAGCTATCAGAGAATACATATGGACATACGCAGCACTTGAGTTCGCGCTCGTGGGCATGTTGGTTCATCTACTATATGCGACAGTAAGCAATACTCTTTTTTGGTCACTCAGTAAAGCAATACTCTTTATTTCTTGGTTTTTCACATTTGATTACTGATAGATGGAATCAATAATCTTCCTCCCCTATATCTCTGTTTCAGGTTAGACTATCTGCGGTCTATTCTATACTTTTTGCAGGGATTCTTGGTTTTGGGATTGCCGTGTGTTTAAACTCATTGTATCTTCATTACTTTGCTTGGCGTGTACGCATTGCAGGAAACTCAAGTGCAGTATGAAATCTCTTTTCCTTTGGTTTCTCTGAACTTCGTTGTGTTTCTACAAATGGAAGAAGTTGTTGGTGAGGAGGTTCATCTGATCAAGCAGTGACCTGTAAAATGTAAAAATGTATCACTTTTTGTCCAAACATGTTACTGAAATTTTCGTTTGTGTCCCCTAAGTTGTTTTATCTCGAGCACGATAATGATTTGTGAAAGAGAAGACATTCGTGTATCACGTGGAAGGTCTTTTCTCCTTTTTTTCGCCGGAGTTATATTACATAGAACATACCGTTCGCATACAAACATTCAAAGATAGAGAGCCGATAGAAACCAAAATATCTCCGGAGTTGAGACTTAGAACAGAGAAGCGTTCAAAATATAGAAAAGAATTACGCTAGAACATCAATTAATTAAAGACTCGTAGATAGACAATCCCGTAATAAAACAAAGACCACCGCAGAGCAATTTAAGCCTAAACGGATGATGAAACCTTTTATGATCATAGATAGACAACCTAGCAATCAAAATGTTATAGAAAAACTAAACGAAAGAAAATTCGAACAGAAAACTAGCAACTTCACTTGCGCCTCATGTGTCACGTGAAAGTCACATTCCTGTAACAGAAAACTAAGACCAGACCGCAAAGCAAAACAAAGGCCCAAAGCGATGACGAAACCTCTATATTTTGATCTAATCTTGACTTGACTAGAACAGTAAAACATAAAGTGGTCAACAGTTGATGTGAGTTTGACCGTGAAGTAAAAAACAGATAATGCATAAAAGGGGCATTCCGAGAATCGAACTCGGGACCTCTCGCACCCAAAGCGAGAATCATACCACTAGACCAAATGCCCTGATGTTATGGATTGCGATTAACTAAAATTTGATATCTCTAACAGGAACATGTTATCTGTTTTTAGCGTCTTACGACCAGAGTTTAAGACAGAATTTGACAAATGATGCTATTTACAAGTGAAAAAATGGATAGTTCAAGCACAATATGACCAAAAAGTGCTTTCACTAACATGATTTCACACGTACTTACTTTTGCTACAACGGAATATAGAGACAAATCATAGTTATGTTTAAAGTCTTAGTGAACTAAAAGAAAACGCACGAGCAAGACCAATAACAAAAGACCCCATCAGAATCATGACTCAAACATGTCACAAGACAACAGAGAATGATCAAGCTTTGGTTTCTCTTGTCAGTAAACCTATACGCCCAAACAAAATGAAACAGGTTCCAGGAATTGTGAAGTAATAGATACGACAAAGCCTTTGATTGAGATAATATCAACAGGTAGATCCTGAAAGTGGTGATTGATGGTATTGATCTTGAGCTGCTTCTTTTCCTGATTCACTTTGAGAGGATGGTAAAGCAGCTGGATCAAGCTCATACCAACCCTCACTTACGCCTTCTCCTTCTGTTCCTTCTAATCTGAATGACGGAATGCTGTGTGAGAATCTATAGATTTCCAGAGGTGGAATCTCAAAAATGTTTTCTGATCCATCCTTTTGCATTGGACTAAAAACACATGAAAAGCCTTCTACTTTAGACAAGTACCCAACTGATATCGCGCTTCCCTCTTCATGATCAGACATGATCTCAACAAATTCATACTCGTACTTAGGAGGAGAATCTGAGTCAGCGGATAATTTGATGTCCCAGTTTTTGAAAAGGGCCCATATTTCTCCCTTCCTTGGGAATACCTTAAACTTGCGAGCCCTGCTTCTTGTTTTGCTGAATACCAAATGAGAGAACATGTCACCATTCGTCTGCTCCTCATTCCCAACTTCAAAATTACCAACAGAGACAGGCAAATCTGGTGTTTCATTCTCTTCATCTTCGTCTACCTCTAACCATACGTACTTAAGCATTGAATCCCGAGCTCTTACTTTTTTTATGAGAGCATAAAATCTAGGCATTCCGTCTATATCATCATAAACAGCCCAAATCTGGCCATCTTCAAAACAGCTTTTTTCCCTAAACTTCGCATCGAAGTCATTGAAATCAGGATCACTATAGTTGACCAAATTTGGTTTGACTGCATTGCTTGAACTCAAATCTTCCACTGAATCACTCACAGTAGAAGAGTTATCCACCGGGTCCTTCTCCTTTGTGTTTATGCCCTCAGCAGAGCTACCATTTCCATGTGTCTGCTTTTCCTCTTCTGGCTCTTCTTCCCTTTCAGTATCTGTATTTTTCCTGAGTCCTTCCCCATTGTGGTTGACTAAGTCTACATCATCATCGCCAACATTTTCATTATAGGAAACCTTCCGCTTGCTACGGACTGACCTCCGAGGCTGCTCTCCTCCATTGGACTCCACATATCGTGCTGCCATAGTCTCATCAGTTACAACATCTTCTGACTCGCTGCTACTTTTATCGTCAGAGCTTTCACTATCTTCAATCAAATTCTTTCTCTTCCTCTTCCCATTGTTTTTTGCAGTAGAATTTGGCATAGAGGAGCTCATCTTTCTAGAGGGAACAGTGGCAGGCTTTTCTGGACGCTTGTGAGATTCACTGCAAGTCTTTTGGCCTGGAAAATTGTTAGGTTGTGGGAACGGATAAGTAGTCTGACGAGAGCCTTTTGCCGGTGGTGCTTCAAAAGCAGCGAACCGTTTAGCACAAGGCTGACAAAGCACTTCTTTGTTTATATGTTCCAAATGAAACTCATACCGCGTCAGGCAGTAGGGACAGGCGGTCCAAAAGGTTGTACGGTAAGCAGCAGGTTGGGCTTGAGGTTTCTGGTAGGGATGCCTGTTTTCGGGTCTCAATTCAGTGAAGATATTCCTCATATTAACGCCTCCCCCAGAAACAGGGTGTGTGTACCGCGGCACATGTTGAGGTTTATATAGCGGTGGTGGTGCAGGCTTTCTCCAGCTTTTGCGTTTCAAGTCATGAAGCATCCTTTTCTGACTGTCCAAGAGTATCCTCTGGGCTTCACCAATCAATTTAAAAGCAGATTCAGCACCAGGGAGCTTGTTTTTATCAGGATGGAGAAGAAGCGCAAGCCTCTTGTACTGTTTCTTAATGATAATATCATTAGCATTCTGCTCAACCTGAAGTATACCGTACCAATCCATCTCATTTCCCAACTTCTCTGTTGCAGCACAGTGCACATCACACACCATTATCATACGAGATATGTTCTCCAAGCTGGAATCCATTTTTTGAGCCTTCACAGCAAGCTTGCGAGCAGCTGTGAAATCGTTCTTCTTCATCACACCCTCCGCTAAATCTATGGCTCTAAGAGCCTCATCTCTATTGATATTCATACTTCAGTCAATTTATCATAGAAACCTCCCAACACAAATGACCTTGTCCAATTCCACCTCTGCTCAGATCCTGCTACAGAAAGAAGCAAGCTTATAAGCTACATAACTCTGCTACAACTCTATATGAATCCAAAACTATATATAATACATTAAAATATCTTGGTAAACCATATACACAGGCTCAAATATAACCTTTTGAGCATAATTAGAAGAAAGAAAGAAAAAGACGTTTCTGTCTGACATTCGAGGGGTTTTTTTTAATAACTTAAACTCCATTAACTCCATTAAGATAGGAAAGCATTCATGTGGAAGTGCTTACATAAGCTATTGAATCATAAGGGAAGACATCAACTTTATGATTCAAGGATTTGATTTTAAAAAACAAAAACCAAAAACCCTAACCATGGGTCACTCTACAAAATTACCCTTTTAGTCAGATGTAATTTAAACCCAAATTAAGGAGCCCAACAACAAAAGAAGTTGGCGAAACCCATAGGAGTATGGAAATTGGAATAGCTGAGATAATACCAACGACGAGTCATGAACAGGAAAACCCCCAAATTTAAAATCCATATAGATCTGAATCGGAGAGAAGAGTGAAAGAAATTTCAGACTCTCACCGACGGGAAGCACGCCAACGGCGAAGAGGAAGAAGTCCGGTTAAGCCCACGACGTTTATGATGTGAAACTAACAAAAGCCATCTAACATTGGTTTTCTACAGTAAATTTGATCAAATTTTGGGGTTAGTGGAACAGATTACGTATTTTGATTTAATTGCAGATAGACCCTTTAACTTTTGTTAAATAAATTTCAGACCGATAATATGACCTCATTTCCAATCCAACCCTAAAACACGTCTATTCAGATTCTCAGTTTTACTCTCCAATAGAACTGTATCAAAATCGTATGGTAGTTGAAGATGACCTTACACTCTACAAATTAATCTAAATAGATTATCATCAAACAAAACAAAGAGATCAAAATCTGAGAATTCCAAATTGGAAGTACAAAGTAGAAAAAATAAATCCCAGATAAGCGAATAGAGATTCAGAGAGAAGAGTTAACGATAAAATGAGAGTCAGATTTGGTAAAAAAAATGCAGAGATTCCGTTTTGTCGGAGATTTAGAATCAAGGTTACATGAATCATTAATGGAAGAAGAAAAAAGAGCTTACTTGTTAGTGAGAGACGAAGATGCAGAGGAGAGGAATGTGAACAGACACTCTCTTTGTGAGATTTTAATCTAGTTTTCCATTTGTGTGGGAAGTTACTCTATTCCTCAAACTTTCTTTGGCGGGAAACGAAATAAAATCTGCAATTTCAAAGCGTTTTTCTTTCTTTTTTCTGTTTTTTTTTATTTTACCGGGAATCGAAAAAAATACCAAATTGCGGAAGAGTACCTCTTTCAGACATATAATTTGGATTTAGTAGTGTTCTAATTCAGGCAGAGGGTTTCATACATTTCTGTCTCTTTTGTTTTTAATGTACATATGACTCGACTAAATTTATGCGTAAAGACAGAAGTTTTCAAATCAAAGCTAAACATAAACATCTAAAATTAGCAAAGTTGTTGATTTTAACAGTCAAAAGAAAGAGAAACGAATTATATTGTTATATGGTTGATTTTACACATAAATTACAGAGAAAACCACCTCTTGCCTGCTTCAAAAAGGATAAATCTCAGAAATTACAGATGACATTCTCAAGCGTTATTTTCATTGAATTGAATTTATCTTGTAAGAACATACAAACACAAACACACACACTTAAACGATGTCTCAGTACTTTGACATGATTTGCCAGTAAAGTTCCTTTGGAGCTGCACAACAATATAACATAAAGTCAGCTTCTTTTGTTAAGCTATATGGAACCAAATAAGTGGTTTTTGTTGTTACGAATAATGAGTCACTTACCTGGCAAACCGGTGAAGATCTCAAACTGCTCGTAAGCTTGCCTGACAAACATCTCGGACCCAGAGACAGTTATGGCTCCACATTCTTCTGCTTCCCGTAACAGTCGGGTGATTCTCGGAGTATAAACCGCATCAAACACCAGTGCGTAGTGCTTCAATGCATGCTGGTTTAGACAAAGACAAAAGCTAGATTACTAACTTGTCTTTTTGGATTTAAGATTTGGTTACAAGAGAGTTTGTAGGCAATAAGCTGGTTTTTGTTCTTTCGACAACAGAAAAGAAAGCCAAAGGAAAAAGTTGTTACAGGGAGACCCTTTACCTTGGAAATGGGAGTCTCGTCAACATTTGGTTGCATACCCATAGACGTGGTGTTAGCCAACACCATGCCATCTTCTGGATGAAAGTTATCTAAATCTGTTAGAGATAAAGCTCTACCTCCTATTGCTTCCGCAAGTTCTACTGCTCGTTCTTTAGAAGTACAACATCAGGAACAAAGCAAATCATATCATCAGTTACTACCAGCCAGCACGACAGCCAAAAAGAGATTAAGATATGAAAAGCTACCAGGGCATGACCTGTCATAAACTATTTAAAGGTGCAAAAGTACCAATTTAGGACAAATATTTTACCGTAAGTTCGATTAGCAATTACAACTTTGGCCCCCTTTTCTTTTGCACCATAAGCAAGTGCCTTGCCTGCTCCACCAGCACCAATAACGACCACTGTTTTACCGGCTAATGGCGAAGAAGAAGAAGGAGCACTGGTTGGATTACCTGACTCTGAAAAAAGAGCATAGGAAAAGCCTCCATGACTAGAACAGAAAATTTTCCATGAGGAGCAACAACGCCTAGAAGTTGTGAACATAGAACTTACTTCGTAGGCCATCCTCAATAGCAGAAATGGAGCCAATACAATCTGTGTTGTAACCCAACAACTTTCCGTCACCTTTTCTCCTTAGTATAGTGTTCACAGCTCCTATAGACTGTAAGATAATAAATTAAATATTCAGAGTGAAGCAGTATAGCTACTTATTCTATCTGATAGTGATTCAGGGTTACTATCAGAATTATCTAGTTGGCTATTAGCAAACCAGACCTTTGCCAATGGATCAACCTCGTCACAGCATTGCAATGCAGCTTCTTTGTGAGGAATTGTACAGCTGCAGATAAAACAGATGTACATCATTCACCTAAAAATTCTTCAATGCCCAGCAAACCTTAGCACGTAAAAGAAAAATCTGGACAATTCTGAACATGAATCTGGAGATACACATACTTGTCACAATGATGATATACCTGAATCCAGCAAAATCAGAGGATGAGTATGCTTGGAGAAAGCTCGCAAGATTATCAACTAATAGGTGGACATATACTCCATTAAAATCAACTGATTCGAAAGCTTGGTTGTGAACAATAGGTGATTTGCTGTGACTGACAGGCTTCCCAATAATTCCATACACCTTTGTGTCAGGACCAATTCTTCTAAAGTTGTAAAGATCTAACAGATCCTTGATCGTTGGTTGACCTGGCGCAGAAACTTTTCCAGATTCTAAGGTTCCAAACGTCAAATATCCACCAAATTTTGAACAAAGAATCCGAGACATTAGACCTCTTTCACCCATAACAAGTCCAATTGTGGGAACCTGAAATATGAGAAAGTTCAGACGGTGACAGCAGTCAGCAAATGCATGATTCTACTTCATACTGGTATACAAGGCACTCACTTGAGCATTTGCAGTTATATGGAACATGCGAGCAACATCTGCAATGTCCACAGCAGTAGTAGCAACTTTTACTATGTCGGCTCCAGCTTGTTGTATTCTTGCAGCAAGGTCATGGAGATCCTCAACAGAAGGGGTACTCTGATAATTGTGTGATGAAACAATTACTCTGAAATTCTCAGGCTTCTTTCCATCAATCGATTTGATAAATTCACTTGCAACCTTAGCATACAAATATGAAGCAAGAGAAACTATTTAGCATAATTACACCTTCTGTGTACTAAAATAATTCAAATTTTTACGATGGTAACCTGAAGTTCAACATCAATGTAATCAGCTCCCAGTTCCATGGCCAACCGGAGCACATCCTGTCGCTCCTTTTCATCACCTTCATATTGACCACCTTCCCATTTCGGTCTAGAGAGCAAGCATTACACAAAAAATAACATTACTCATACAGCAGCGCAAGAACTAGCCCGTAACTCAAGAGGATGAAGGCACATGATTATTGGGCGAAAGTTCAAGACGAGCAGGCGCAAGAAGTCCTATATCAAACAATTGAACAAAAGTCTCAAGCTTAAACACACAAACCTGTAGGTGAAAAGAGTGGGGAGAGGAGATTTTTTTATAATGGTTTTTAGATCTTCAAGAGGGTTGAAATCCTTTAGCCAGTCTAATCGAATTTCAACCAAGTCCGCACCCAATTCATGAGCTTTAATCGTTTCGATCACCATCTTGTCTACTGAATCCGCCATCACTGGAGCACAGATCAAACTCGGATTCTTCGCAATGTCTTGATTTCCAATCTCCATTTCCGTAGAATTTGAAGCCACCTAAGGTTACAGAACAGATAAAAAATCTCACAATCCATTAGCTTCGTCTTTCAGCTTTAGTTTCAAATCCAACAACACTAAACAAAAAATCTGAGCATGAACATCGATTTAGAAGAAAAATAGATAGCTAAACTAATGTCGTGCACGAAGCATCAAAATCCTAATTCAAAAATAGCAAAATAAAATCCCAAAATTTAATTCGAATCAATAACTATCTGTACTTTCTTCGTTAATTGAGAAATTGCCAACGGATAAAAAATTAAACTAAAGAAAAATTCACTAACATAGACATTGCTTGGTTTCATGCTTCGACGAAGCCGTCGATCGGAAAAAACTACCGGAACTGGCACAGTCCTAGTTTGCAGGGACGATAAATCTGCGGAGAAGAGAGATAAATCGGCGGCCGGAAAATGGAGGTTGGCGACGGAGGTTGGTGATTGACGTGGATTGGATAGTGCAGGAGGGTAGGTGAGACGAGCAGTAGTTGAAGAAGCTGCCATTGAGAGACGTCAAACAACGACCCTCACGGCTTTTTTCACACTTTTGCAACTTCTAAAACTTTTTATATTTATCACGTTTTTATTTACTAAAGAAAAATGGTAGGTGGCTCTCGACTTTGGATTAGGCGCAATTTTTTCGTAGAAATATAACACACAAAAATGTTGGTAATGTGACTGATGTCATCAAAAAAGAAAAATTGCAATGTAGAAGAATCTGAGTACGCATTACATTATTGGGCTTTGTTTCTGGCCCAATATGATATTCACATGCTCGACTTATTTTAACTCTCTCCCCTCTCAGTTTATCAAAAATAATAATGAACAAATCTAAAATCTATTTTGTTCGCAAGATTATAAGCATGTCCATAAATTAGAGTTATTTTGACGATTGATAAAATTAAGATTAATGATGGTAGGGGCTGCGCGAACGCAAACCCCCTCTGCCACAAATAATGACGCAAGCTCTTCCACATGGGAAGACTTTAAGCTATGCACCCCTCCGTAATGTGCAATGGAGGTCGCTAGCCTAGGCCACTCTTCTTCTTGATCAAGAGTTGACCCCGTCCAGGTAAGTAGTTTGCTTGCTCAGTTACCATCTGATTTTATAGTCATGTGTCCTCAGTCATTTTCTTATGTGCAAGCGATGTGGGACATTTAAAAAGGCATGGATTTTTGTGCTAATATACACATGGGCCCTGACAATGTAGGCCTAATCCAGTACTTCAGTACTCTTTTGATATTCCAATACTAGCCATACTTTAATCACATATACAGCTTCTTAAATGAAAAATAAAATAAAAACTTAAGCAAACTCACATTTAAAAGATTAATCATTAACCCAACACCGAAAAAAAAAACTCTCAATCTACCAATACATTTTAATGGCCACAAACTTTACTAACAAAAGACAATATATGTTTGGTTTGGAACAGCCCAAGTACAAAGTGTACATTTTCTTGAACATCTAATCACAAACTTACATGTAAATATGATATAGTATTCATTTTTATTCATATTCCTAGTATTTTGAATATTTTTTTATTTTCTTTTTTTGGTCTAAACGTTAAATTTATACCAATAAAAAGAGTTTCCACAATAATGGATTTACAAAAAATTAAGCAGTTGTAAGTGAGTTGGATGGAATATTAATCCTAACTATTGTTCTTATAAATTAGAAATACGACCAAAATAAAATCCTAGAAGAGAAACAGGCGAAAGGTAGATCCGTAAGAGGAATATAGACGAGTTTGTTGTGGATGGTGCGATCAATTTCGATTCTCAGTGCAGAACTGGTAGTAGACTCTAATAGGCATGGGCATTTTATTCGGATCCGAAAAACCGACCCGAAACCGACCCGAAATTTCAGGTCCGGGTCCAATTCGGGTATAAGCAAAAGTAACCATCGGGTCTTGGTATAGAGACCCGCGAATATCGGGTCGGGTCCGGGTATTACCCGATACCCGAACGGGTACCCGATTATCTGAACGGCTACCCGAATATTTCGGGTATTTGGGTACTTAAAATACCTGAATACCCAAAAATATACCCGAATACCCGAAATTATACCTAAGTACATAATTTTTTTGGTACTTTTAGATATATAATATACTTGTTTTTTTTTTACAATACTATATCCGGACCCGAACCGGAACCGGAACCGAACCGAAATGGTTTCGGTTCTTAAATGGGTATAGAAAATGTATACCCGAACCGACCCGGACCCGAGAGGACCCGAACCGAATAATGTTCGGTCCGAAATACCCGGACCCGAACGGGTAGTAATCAGAACCGATCCAAATACCCGAATGCCTACTCTAAGGTAAAGATCTGACGGTTTCTTTCCTTCCAAATTGAGTAAATGACTAGCTGTAATAAGAGCTTGAGAGGAATACTAGCAAAGTGTGGAGGGTTAGATTGGATATCTAAATACCCATGTACATGAAGCCAGCAATGAATCAGGAGGATGCCGAGAGATTCGACTTGCAAGATTGTTCCACACCTCCTTAGAGTATGAACATTCAAAAACAGATGAGAATGTGTTTCTTCGTCCCTATGGCAGAGGACACATTGAGACGAGACGTTTAGACCCCATCGTCGTGTCTGTTTCTTAGTCTTTCTTTGACTGTCAACCGATAAATGAATAAACGTCTTAGAATTTCTTGTGGAAATCATACAGCCTTACTCTAAGGCAGCATGGGAGAACTGGCTCTTAATTGATCCCATGTATCTGCTGTCCGAAATCTTTTCTCAGAGTTACCTCATTTTTGTTTCCAAAAAAATTGGTTTGGTCCTTGAGCTGCGTCTGGTACCTGAGAATCCAATAAACACATATGCAAAGAAACAGGTTTGTCTGATATTACTGGTGGCAAGAGCTAACTACCTCCCCTAACAACATCCTTCACACTTGCTTCTATTGGAATTCGTATCTCAGTGGGTCCCCTAGCTTCCAGCAGAGGTCCAAGAGAGGTCCATGTGTCAAACCAAAAAGATGCACTACAACCATCTTTAACTTTGCAAGAAATGAAATCCTTTGCCACTTCCTTGATTTCAATCAGCTTCTTAATGTTCCAAGATAATCTGTTGTAGTCGGAAGACCGCCAAGAATTGTTCTAACAAGCGGAGTCTGAGTCCACCTTCCGGTTTAGGCTTGCATATGTCTTTCCAAGAAACCATCGCTCCTATTGCAGAATCTGTAGAGTTTTTCCACAAGAAGGCCGCACACATGGAGTCTATCTTGGCATAAAATGCTTTTGGTAGCACAAACACTTGGCTCCAGAAAAGTATTTTTCTATAGATTACTAAGGAGATCAGCCTTATCTTGCCATCATAAGATAGAAACTTTATCGTCCATGTTATTGAGTTGCCGTGTGATTTTCTCAATAAGAGGTTGAAGAGCTGTCAGATTTAACTTGTTAGGGTGCAACAGTAAGCTCAAATATCTAGTTGGGAAGATGCCTTTTCTTATTCCCAGGAGTTGAGATACGTTCTCCGCCTCTTGTGGTTCATACCCTGCCATGTACAAGTCAGACTTAGTCGGGTTCATGTCAAGACCTGAATATGCTCGAAACTGCTGTAAGATGCTCTCTACACCGCTAAGAGAGAACTCTGATCCGTTAGTGAACACAAGAAGGTCATCTGCGAACAGAAGATGCGTGATAGAAGAAGTCTCGCACTGCGGATGTGCCTGGAACACTCCCTGGAGTAGTCCTTTATCTAACAGCCGAGAAAGAACCTCCATCACCATTATAAATATGTAAGGGGACAAAGCATCGCCTTGCCTCAGTCCCTTCCTTCCTTGAAAAAATCCTTTAGACTCTCCATTTATCATAATCGAATACCTCGGCGTTGTAATGCACTCTTGGATCCATGTTTCTCGTCTGTTATAATAAAATTGTTGAGTTGACATAATAAAAAATTATTATTAACTAAGAAGTTCTAAGGTAAACCCTAATTATCTTTTGGGCGGTGGTTCAATCATTCATAAATCTATAGGGTCTAGAGTAATAATGCGATTGTTTGGGTGGCTAACAGAAAAAGAATTTAGGTGGCAAAAATCCAGATAGACACTCTTTTGCTATTGAATCAATGCGAGTTGGTTCATAAAATATATATATGATTTACTATTATAAAAACATGTAATATAGAACAGATGGAGACATGGAGTAATAAAATAGTTTACTTATTTTGGTTAAAAAATTATAATCTATGAAATACTTACACTCCTTCTACTGAAAAGTTAGACTTCGATCTACACTCTCTTAAAAGATTTTTAACAAAAGATAATTCATTTCCACCGAACTAATCTTTTCTACTTTAAAATGATATCTTATAAGGAAAAGTGAGACAAATATTTTTAATCAGAATTTAATTATTTAACTATTCGAAGCTAAAAGTTTTATTTTAAAAAGACTATATCATTACAACAAATCACTCTAAAACCCATCTTTGATTTGTTCATCATTACAACACACAAAATGGCTTCATCTTTATTCCTAACACTCATCACATTCATCTCTCTCTTCTCACTTTCTCACTCTTTAACAACTACAAACACAATTCCTTCTTCTCCAACAATCTCTCCCTTTGAACACCAAATCTCGCCGGAAATAGCTCCTCTCCTTCCTTCACCCGCCGTCTCCTCCACCCAAAACATCCCTTCTTCTTCAGCACTTCCTGAACCTGAAGACGACGACGTTGTTGCTGATCCTGATCCTGCATTCTCTCCATTGGCCTCTCCTCCAGCTTCTTCTCTTGCTTCTCTGTCTTCTAAAGCTCCTGGAATTCTCCTCAACATTGCCTTCTTCTCCGTCTCATGTTCCTCGCTCCGGCTTCTCGCCGTTTAAGCTTTATAAGCAATTTTCATTTATGTCGAACACACGTACGTGTTTGCTTTCATGAGTTTTTTTGTCTCACAAATATTTTTGTATCTCCAATAAAATCACTTTCTTTGTTGTTTTTAATAATATTCTCCAACTTTGGTTAAAAATTTGTATAGCCACGAAAAAAAAATCACAATCCTATAAACGTGGAAGTTAGCTTCGCAAAAAAAAAAAAGTATTACGAACGGTATTCTCACAAGTTTGTGTATTTTGTTGATTAGTTTGTTTACTTTTCAAAACTTATTCTTTTCTTTCACTTCACTACTTTGTTCGTTTATGCTCTTCTTTATTTATTTTAATTTGTCTAACTAGCTAAAGGACCTTTTGAAAAAGTTGAAATCACATTTCCAAATTAAAGTGTTGTATGCTTTACAATAGACAGTTCTAAGTCGTATCAATCTTTGAACTTTACTGTTTATATATACAAAACAACACTAGAGTTATATATTTGGTTTAGTACAAGAATCAATTCTTGTCAAATACATGGATTTAGTATCTACATAAATTTACACGCACTTAAATATGTAATGTAGCCTATGTCTTAGTTGTAAACTTCTGTTTCTGTAAGTAACTTAATATTTTGAAAATGTAAGTGCAAAACACCAGTTTAGATGATTGATTGGTCTTAATCTTACACGTGCTTATGATTCGAGGGGAAGCAATGTATTGCTTTAAACATATTTAAGTATTTAACATTATTGCATAATTCCTAAAATGCCAGAAAGTTTAGAGGCATGCATGTGAGTATGTCACAGTCACGACTTAAAGCAACAACAAAAAAACAAAAGATTCCTCCTTCTCTTGTCCCATGTTTTTTTTCAGGATTCCCTTTAATTATTTATTTATAAATATTTTTCAGGATTTTCTTAATGTCATAACAATAAACGAATAAAAAAAAGTCATAATTATTGAAAGTTGAAACTAATGCTGATGAAAATGAATATATAATTTAAGGACGTTAATTAATTTGCTTCCACATCACGATTTTAGGTTTTAATTATGCGTGACAGATTGTATATGCTAGTCAGTCACTCACCATAAGTTTGATGATCCCCACTCACTTTGTCCTCAGTGGAACCACGATAAAATTCATGATCAAGCAAACTCAAAATACTTATTCATAATATATAATTAAATTTCGAAGTTTCTCAACAAATTTATATACAAAATCTCAATAATATATGATGAACAATTTCATTAACAAAATAATGTGAATATTAGTAGCTTCCGAATGGAAGAGTTATGGATTCGACTCGTTTTGACCACGTATAAAAACACGAAATCAGATGCAAAGTTCAGTGGAAATAGTTCTTGGATCTAGAAAATTTTTGGGATCCCACGGTTATTAAAAAGATATATATGTGAACAGTCGAAAACGCATGTATTCACGTCTACCAAACGCAAACGCCGACATTGTATTCAAGTATACATTTCTCACAAATCACCCCTAAATCCTATTTTTACAAGGAGAATTACAATTTCAAGAAAAAACCAAAAAACTTCGAAAAAATGGACCGGCTCTACAAAACTAACACACCAATTAAACCAAAATCAAACCGGGCAAAAAATAAACCACATCCAAAAATTGCTCCCACTGTATCAAAGATGTTACGAATGTCATAATAGTCATTAAGGTTCAGCATTTTGTTCCTTGTTTTCTACTTCTTCAGACCATTGACGAACACTAGTATCAATAGGTGAACCTGGAACTATTGGTGAAACACCTCGGCCACCAAAAATTCGACGCATTACGGCGTTATCGAATCTCCTCCAGTAATGATGAATGGCTCGTGACGGAGATTTCAAGAACATACTAAAGCTGATTGGTTGAT
Source organism: Lepidium sativum (assembly GCA_023374145.1). NCBI lineage: Eukaryota > Viridiplantae > Streptophyta > Magnoliopsida > Brassicales > Brassicaceae > Lepidium > Lepidium sativum. The sequence continues at coordinate 2,129 of JAKUCM010000006.1, read as the reverse complement.
CAATGCTGTTATCTGACAGGCCTTGGCTACTTAGAAACGGCTCATAGTTTGCGATGTAGCTGCTATCACCTCCATTGAGGAGTGGCTCGTGGAAAGAAGATTCTGATGTGATCTGTAGTGTGGTCGTGGAAGACTTTTTTGATGAAGGTTGCAAGTGTTTGACTAATGGTTTTGTTAACAGCCCAAACACCTGCAATATGCAAACAAGAGATTAGGGTAAATACATCGTGATAAACCGAATCGATTACGGTTTTAGCCTGGTCTGGAACCACTAGGACGTGAACCGCTTCAGGCACCGGGTTTGATTACAAGCGTAGTTATAATTTTTCGGGTATTTGGTTACAAGTAAACCATTCGGAATCGGACCACAATTATTTCAGTTTAATTTGGTTTTACCTTTTTAGAACCGAAACTGAACTAAATATTAGCCGGTACCTATTAATTATCACATTATCAATACTAATGAACCATCCCGAACCAAACCGAATACTAAATGTTCAGAGCTAGGATTTATACTTACCACAGTGCTGAAAAGAACAACAGTGATGGTACTGGTGATCATTATAGCGTTTCCAAGAATCTTAGTGTGTCCTGAAGTTGTGAACTATGAAGCAACATAAACAAGAGATTAGTGAGAACTCATTGAAACTCTTTGTTCGGATCAGTGTAATCGGTTTTCATCTTTGTTTCTTGTAGTTTACGGATCAATACCTGATTATAAGCAAGAGCCATTGACACTGCACCACGCATTAGACCAGCCCACCAAATGGTTACTTGTTTCTTCCAATCAATTTTCTCATCAGGTGACGACTTTGTCAGATTGGATATGAACGAAAGAGGGAACACAAACGCAGCACGACCCAAAAGAATAAGTCCAAGAAGTATAGAACTAACTCCAATCGACTGACCAGGACTGTCCAAATTGTTAAAAAACGGTCATGAAAATGGAAACACAAAGTTACATTTTGTTTCACTATATATGTAAGTCTCACCTGTTGCGTACAACGTCCCATTTCTCAATATCGAGAGCGTCCATTCCAACGTAAAGGAAGATAAAAATCTCAGCTAGAAATGACAATGCAGCAAAAGTGTGTCTACAACAAGAAAATATATACATTTTAGTTGATCAAAATCACAAAATTTATTAGATCTTAATTTCGAAGAAAGAAATTTACTTTGTAGTAACTTTTGATTTATCTGTAACATTGTGCCATGTGTAGTGAGACATAACAATCCCACAGAAGAACACAGTCAATATAGAGCTCAAGTGGAATAACTGCAAAGTACGTAGATCATATGTGTCATGTAATATCTTCATCATGTAATAAACGTTTAGTATTTGTCTTATTACTTACCTCTGCTAACATATAAGATAAGTAAGCCAATAGCATCATAAGTGCAACTTCTCGATCAGTCGAGTGCCTGATTCAACAAAAAAGAAGATTAAGGAAACAATTAGAAAAGATTGGCGTTATAAAAATGTGTATACCTTCCAAAATAGAGCTTCTTGATAATATAAGCACTGAGTAAACCAGCCTGAAAGAAGAAAATGAGTCAGAATGTTTTCTGGCTTATTCATGAATTCGAGGAGCATAGAGAAGAAGCTTACTGCAACACCAAGTGCTGTACTTAAGATGAAGAGATAAAAGAAGTTTCCAGCAAATTCCAAAGCTAAGCCTGAACTAATGGTTGTAAGGTCAAATCTCTGTATTGCGTTGAAAAGCACCACTGATGTTGCATCGTTCACTACACCCTCTCCAAATACCAGACTGTATAAGAGAGGTGTATCGTCTTGATTAAGCACCTGGCATGATAATTCATGATTAGCAAGTGTAGTAGAATAAATAATTTTGAATGTTGTATAAGAAAATTCTTACTTGCAAGGTGCAAACAGAGTCTGTAGCAGAGAATATTGCTCCAATGGCTGCAAATCAAAAGACCAGACTAAGCCCGTGGAGTAGTAAATGAACATTAAAACAGAATGAGTGAGTTTTGGTTACCTAGATAATCCGCAATGGTGAGATCTCCAATATTCATTTTCTCGAAAAAATGTTTAGCACCTAGCCAAAAAACCAGAGACATTGGTTTTAAACAGTGTCGTGTAAGGACTTAATAAATAACTCTCTCTC
>JAKUCM010000005.1:0-24942 GCA_023374145.1 Lepidium sativum | reverse complement strand
GAGAGAGAGAGACTTTTAATCTCAAGCATAGTACCTTAGCAATCGACTTATACCCAATATTACACAAACTAATCGGCCTAAATTCTCCTATCTGCGATGGCCTTTGGACCTTTGGAATTAGATATATATATATATTTGTCTTATTAAGGTCTTTATCAAAAACCCCATCCCGTAGAAAATTGTTCACTACGTTCTCTAAATCCTCTTTTACTATATCCCAAGAGTTATGAAAAAAACAACACTGTCATTCCATCCGGCCCTGGAGCCTTATCCGGATCCATTTGGAAAAGTGCTATTTTTACCTCCTCCTCCGTAGCTGGTCTAGTTGGCATTTGATTATGCAGATCCGTAACCCTGCTATCTATATCTACTATATCGATCACTGCAGCGCCATTACTTGTGAACAGCTCTGTAAAGTATGTTGAGACCTCATGTAAAATATTTGAATCTTTTTCAACTCAGTTTCCCCTTCTATCAAGTAAACTAGTTATCCGATTACGAGCTCCCCTCTGCCGAACAACCGCATGGAAAAATTTTGTGTTATTATCGCCTGTTTTTAACCAATTATTTTGGCTATTCTCCTTCCAGTAAATCTCCTCCTCCATATATGCTACTCTCAACTTATCATTAGCCTCTCGTAAAGCTACAATATCTAGAGCATTACGACTATTGAGATCCTCAACCACCCTTTTCCAATATGTTATTTCTTGTTGACCTGATGATATGTTCTGACTACGCCAGTGAGATATCTCCCTTCAACATAAACTAATTTTCTGAGCCAACGATGGATTTCGAATCCGGCCCCATCCTAGTCCAGCTCTGGACCAACTACGTTCAACAATCTCCATGAATCCCTTTTTTCCCAGCCATATCTTATCAAAGTAAAAACCTTTACCTCCTTCCCGAACCACCTCATCTTCTGCATGTACACTAATATAGGCCTGTGGTCCGAGCCTATCATATCCAAATAATGAGTCTCCGTTTTGGGAAATATTTCATACCATTCACCATTACCGTAAGCTTTATCTAATATACAACGTACTATCCCAGTATTACGGACACCACACCACGACCAAATGTTTCCTTTATTTGGAAATTCTAACAAATCACAATTTTTGAGCATTTGAGTAAAACCCTGGAAAGACGATGCGGTTCTCAACACACCCCCTTGTTTCTCATGATTACTAGTTATCTCACCGAAATCACCACTCACGATCCATGGACCTGTTCTGGTAGTGCCCAACCGAGTTAAGCGTTCCCAGACATATGATCTCTTAACCTGAACAGGTTCCCCATATATAAAGGTAACAAACACAATTTTACCTAATATTTCTAAAGACATATCTATAAGATTTTTATCCTTGTAACGAATTGTGACATTATAATTATCATTATAAAGTAATGCCAGACGTCCACTACAGCCCAAAGGTTCTACTGTAGTCGAATGTGTAAAGCCCAAATATCCCTTAAAAAACTTATTGTTACTTTATTTCATAATCCCTGACAATTCCAACATAACAATTTTAAAATCATTAAAAACTCGATGTTGAGCCTTTATCTTTCTCCTTATCTTCACCCTCCTTGGGATTTATTGTCTTTGGAGTCTTCCTAGGTGACATCAGAGCCATTTTTCGGGAACTCAAACCCCTCAGCGGCGTTGTGGTCCGAGATCCCGCTTTACCAAACACAGCTTTTGGCTTCCTGTTTTTAACCACATTAGCTGACTGCGCTTTATCTACCAAATTAGCATGAAGGTTGACTTGTTCTATCTCTCACATTTCTTGTTGACTATGCAGATCATCAGCCATATCTAGCTCAGCCATAACTGCTGCTGTCACCAAGTCTGTAAATTCTCCATCCACATCGTCAACCATTTCTCCCTCATCACCATTTCCAGACTGGGTTAAATCCATTTTTGGCCTATCCATAGCTTCTGCGACAACCTCTATGTTTTATTGGTGTTGTGCATCAGTTTTTGATGTTTCTTTCATGTCCGCTCCAGGTACTTCAACCACCTATTCCTTATCCTCTTGAAACAAAGGGCGCCACACTTTCTTTGCAGCCTTTGAATCTACAGTCAACTCATGTTCCAAAGCCTGAAAAATTACTAAAACTAATGTGTAAGCAGATTTTCCAGTCAAGACAGTATATCTAAAAATAAATATGAATACGTTTTCAGCCACTTGTTTCTGAGGCTGAAGCAAAGTTGCTCCTCGGCCCCTCTTGCTTTGCAATCTATTTCCTCTACTAGAATGATTCGGAGGCTGAATTAGACCCATGTTTGACCCACTTACAGCTTCCTTGTAGGTCTTGTTTCTTTCGAACTGACCTATTTTCCTATTAGACTCAACGACACTATTTTCTGTTTTGTTTTTGTAACAGACCTTGACTTCATGAGTCATTCGAAAACAGAGGAACAATACCCTTCTAGTCTCCTATACTTGAACATAACCTTCGACTCACAACCCTCCTCAAATTCCAATATTGAGGAGAAAATCAAGGGCTTGGAACAGGAAATTTTGATTAAAACCTGGCCCTTCCCAACATCGACACTAATAACCTGACCTAAAGAGCTAGATTACAAGCTATATACCTCCTCAACTCTATACTCGAAGGGAATTCCCGTTATCCGGATCCATAACCTAATGTAGTTTGAGTGGTCCGCATCAGCTAATGGCTTCCATGGGGCATAGGAAACCATCCACCCATCAAAGTTAATGGATCCATTATCTAGAACGCTCCCCATATCTTTTACAGAATCAAACTCAAATTGAAAATGCCCATTTCCTAAGTTTAGCCCATGCACCCGCCCAACCAAGCCCCAAAACTGTGGCATTCTAAATAGAAATGTATCCACATTTTGTATTAAGGGGTTTAGGCAGTGCCCCATGAGAACTCTCGAGCACCTAGCTAGCAGATCTGAGTTTTCTATTTTTGGTATCTTTATTTTCAACACCCTAGGTTGAGATTTCGACACCATCCCCGATTTAATTACCCCTGACTGCATCATCAAAAACCTTTGATTACAGCAATTAAATCTTTACTGGTTTGGAATAACTTAAAGAGAGGAACAATGGTGAATAAGTTTTTAAATTGTACTCTTTATAGGCCCCTAAACCGCCCTCAAATCTCAATTCTCTCCTCATTTTTAGGCAGTGAATAATCCAATATTCTAGGGATAATTCTGAGATTAAATTAATCCTTCCGTAACATATCCAAAGCCTCTTGACTTTATCTATATGATGACGCATAAACCATATCCCTACATTCATGGCAGTTTGAAATTTGTAATATTTTGAAAATGAAAACGCCATAGCTCTCCACTTTATCATCAATATTTTAATTATGGTTTGTAATACGTCAACAACCATAAGATATCTATACACATGAACCGAGATTAATGAACTAACCATTTTGTGTGTGATACCAAAGATCAGCCACAGACAGGTCGGTGGTTCTCTAGACCTACTAGAAAGCCACCATCCAACATCCACCTACACAAAGGTTCAAAATGGTTGCCATGTGATATTAGAGCCCATATAAACCCCCAAAAAATCAGTCTTATTCTAAAAAATTTAACAATAAAATACCAAAACATTGAACCATCTACCCCACAGCATGAATCAACATTCAGGACATTTAAAGTAACCCCTAGATACCAACCAAATGACACGTTAAAGACAAGAAATTGACAGATTTCACCGGACACAACTTGCGAGATGCCCCCTGTCAACTTAAACATGCCTATACCATGCCTTACATCCATGATCATTAGTAAAAACCAACTCCTTGATAGAACAGTCAATCCTACCGAATAACTAATAATAAGAGACACACTAATCATCTCTCTATTAACCCATGTTTTGATTTCCTCCGGCACCACATATATATGGACCAACTCTTGGAAACTCCGACACATTTCCAAGTCCCATCTAGTTTCGTATGTAAAACCCCAACATTCATGCACTCTATCTGTTAACATTTTTGTTATCCATTTACCCAAAGACCCGAATCGAATCCGGCCCCAATACTATACCCATGGTTTGTCACTAAACCTCATAATCACAACAATAACACTCTCAGGGAAACTAATGTTATCCCATCTGATGTTATCATTCATCCGATTTTCTAGTCTCATTAAGAAAATTATCCTCTTATCCCTCCTACACATCCATGTTAAATGAACTGACCATAATCCAAAACTGGAGCCGCTGGGACTAGGAAATGTCCCACTTGTCATTAACCCCAGAATTTGACTACCAAAACACATAGTTGCATTCCGCCAAAAACACGAAAATGAGAATGAAACTTGAGTTTTAAAAAACTTATTCAGAATCAACCGAACATTATGTCTTCTAAAGTGCAGATCCAAGATGCAAACGAATACTGTGAGTATCCTATAGAAACTTTCTGTCCTACACTAATTCAAATGGAAATTTATTATGACAACTAAACAAATCTCTTTTTTATCGAAAACATTGTCATCAAAATTTCCCACCCCTGAAAAGTTCTTTAGCTGGATTAATGTCCTCACACAAACTAGATCTAGCTGTGTTAATACAAGACCGAAAACTAGTTTTAACCATATTTCCCATCTAGAATTATAGGTGCGTTTAAATCATTTCCACTCTCTTAACCAAGTTAATGCTTAACTCATCAGCCGTAGCATTGATGTAAACTTCCCGCGGGTAAATCTCCTCATCAGAGTGACAGGAAGAACGATTCATATATAGGTTACAATCCCTTTGCAGAATCGAGGAAGGAAAATCAGTCATTAGACCTTCTCCTAATCCCCCAAAAGTGCTCCAAAATCTGTATTGTGATAGTTAGATTCCTCAGGACCCCAACGCCAGGAAATGTAATGTTATTACCGGCGAAGAGGCCATTCCTCCAAAAATATATCAAATCTGAATAGGTTTCCAATATACCCAAGATCCTAAATCTCTTCCAATTTTCCTCATATGAACTTAAATACATAGGGAGAGGCTAATCGGTTCCAAAACATCTTAAAAACGCCACTTAAACCCGCAAAAACTTCCAAATCCCTAACGGATTTGACAGGAAAAAGTGATTTGAGAATACTTATCTACAAAGGGAAGGCAAGCCACAAGAGACGTAGCTAACCCTGTCGTACACGTCGGAAAAGGAGTCAGGGAAGAAAGGAGCGAAAAGATCGCCGCCCCCACCCCCGAAACCCTAGAATTCCTAGAAATCACCCCGGGTCTTGTTAGACGACGAAACCCAAGAAATCACACCCAAAACTGACGCTGTCTCTGATGGCCGTTTCCGTCGCCGTTGAAAAGTCACCACAAACCACAACCGTCGGAAATCTAAACCACGCCGCTTCCAAAAAGGAAAAAAATATTTATATACAGGAATCAAATCATTGTAGTGTACCACAACATTTTAAAATCAAAATGGAGTAAACCTCTCGAATCATCATTTAAAAAACACACAATATCAAATCACTTAACATTAATAAAAAAAAAATTAAAAGAAACGCACAACGAAACTATATAATTAACCTAAAACCACAATAATTTTGAATACTCAAATAAAACTGTATTACGATTATACTCACATTACAACATGATATTTGATTGGTTTTTAATATGTTTTTATTTTAATTCTTAAAACAGTGTTTCTATTTTGAATATTGTTTTTGAGATATTAATTTAGAATCTGATACCTAAACCAAAATCAATCAGAATTAAAAAAATTGAATCCAACAAAATACCCAATATATACTAAATCTAGGTATTTGGAATACTGAACCAAATCTGAACTGACACTCAATCAAGAAACAAATCTATAAATCTATTTTTTTCAGTTTTGAATTTTTATATAAAAAGATATGAACCCGACCTCTATCTAAATTAAAAGAACCAAAATATCGTAATAGAATAACCGAAATCGACAAACCTGAAGCGGAACCAAATCAGGAAACCCATGAAATATTTATACCCAGGAAACTACATCGAAACCTGAAGCGGAACCAAATCAATAATTAAATATGTATTCAGTATATTTTTATTCACTTTTAGACTTTTATACTTTTTAAAAATTAAACCTTTATTATTTTTAGATGTTTATATGAAAATTTATAAAAAAAATCTTGTAAGATTTTTTATATATTTAAATATATGTTCATTTAGTTTCTTAAAACTGTGTTGATATTTTGAAATATTATTTTTGAGACATAAAACCGAAACCGAAATCGAAAGGATTAGAGGAATTGAACCCAAACCAAGCCTAATAAATTATCTAAAATGGGTCTTAAATCTATATACTCAAAAAACTAAATCCAAGCCTGAATCCGAACCGAATAATTAACTCAAATTGTAACTGATGTATTTTTTGTTAAATTTTAGTCTTTTAAAAAAAGTTTCTATTAAATTTTGGTAATTTAGTATTTTTATATATATAGTGATACAAAACCTAACTCATGCATATTTTCAACAGTTGGTATGGATTTTACAAAAAAATTATTTTAAAATTTATAACACGGTTAAAGTAAAAAGGTACCATTCTAATATATTACATTCAAAATTTCAAAATGTTTTAAAATCCAAATCAAGCTAAATTACAATATAACATCCTTAGATTGAACGATACCAAATATAATTCTAAATCAAAGCTGACCAGAAAAGTGGAAAGGAATCAAAGAGAGTGTTGCTCATTTTGATTTTTCTAGATTTTAATTTGCTTTAATTTGAGATTTTAATTGATATATATCTAATTTGTCCAAGTGTTTATTTAATTTCTCCAACCAAAAAAAAGTGTTAATCTAATTTATATTATGTTGTTTAGTCAAGGACTAGATTAGACTGAGCATAATAACCCAATCGAATTGAACTAAATTGACGATCGAGATTATTTAGATATTAGAATCGAATTATTTATGGTTAGGAACCAAAATCGAGCCAAATCAATATTATTTTTGGATCATATTCGGATCTATGTATTCGGAATCTAAACCAAATCGTATTTTATTCAACTATTTATGTTTACCATATTTACAACAATTAGTGCAAATCAAATCGAATAACAGAATGCTCAATATTGCAAATGGTTATTACTCTAGTGGTCGGCCGGTAAATTTACTTAAAGCCGCTCATTTACATAACTAAGGATCGAGTCCTCCGCCTACATTACGTAGGAATTTGACTACTAGACCGGCCACTTGTGGCCCAATTAATCTATCGTTAACAAAAAAAAAAAAAAAAAATGCTCAATATTTTTTAACATTTTAAAACTTTGGGCTAAGCTGCAAATTTTAAGAAAATACTGGCGAACAATGGAAACTAACCATAATTTTATTAGGTACCAAATGGTTAATTAACAAATTCGATAAAAAATTGAAGGACACGACCTTTTTAATGGCTTCTCTTGCGTTATCTCCTTGTCGAATTAGCCCTAACCGATACGGCTGCTACATCCAGATTTCCTCATCCTTATTGAGAGAAGAACCAAAACCCTAATCTTATCTAAATCTCCTATAAAGAACATTCTCCAATCAATCGTTTCCTTCTCTCTTCTCTCTCGCTCGTTTCTGGTTGATCATGAATTTTTCTCATCTCGGATCCTAATATTTCATCCAATCGGGTTGTAATATTATTTCTTTTGGGCAATCAGTGGTTAGTGAGTAGTCTAGGATTTTCGTATAAATATTTTGTTTTTGCCTTGAAATCGAACCCATATTTTATCTTTTTGGATTCTCGTTTTCTTGTCTCTTTTTTCTCGTTTTGTTTATCCGTCGAAACTTCTAGGTGAAGATAAAAGCTTGTTGCTTTACCTCGATTTTGGTTGTATCTGAATCGTGTTAAGATGGCTGGAAGAGGAAACAGGAGAGAAGAAGGATCGATCACGATCCAGAGTACCAATTTGTTTGCAGCTTTGGATACTCGCAAGAAGAAGAAGACTGAGAAGGCAGGTAAGGGCAAAGGTTCTTCTAAGTCATTGTCAGGGAAAGAGTCAAAGAAACCTGAGCCACAGGTTTTCTGGGCACCTTCGCCTTTGAAAGTTAAGTCTTGGGCTGATATCGATGATGAAGATGACGATGATGATTATTATGCTACTACTGTTCCTCCTCAGCCTGGTTGGAGCAACCCTGAGCCATCTCATACTGATTCAAAAGTCATTCATGTTGAGGTTAGAAGTCAAAAGATTTATGTTTTTGTTATGCCTCTCTGGTTCCTGAATTATTTGTGATCCGGTTCTGTATTGCTATTGAGATCTGACATGCTTAGAATAAATAAGGTTCTTTGCCCTATTAATTACCGATTATCTGTGGCTTGGGAATCTCGAGAGTTGGGTTTCTGTTTTACTGTTAAATCATCCTATGCTTTGCTTTGTTGTTCTCATTAATCAATGCAAAAGTAGTGTATGTGTGGTGATTATTGTCTGAGAGAAGTAGAATTGTTATTATTGCACTTGTGCTCTAATCCATGCTGAATGTTTCACTTATGTGTTACCTATGTTGTGGTAGCAATTACTTGCGTAGTCATGTCTATTTCTTTGTCTTGTGTTTCTTGTTTCTTTTTACGAAATGTTCTGCTGTTCAGGTTGACTTGTTTTTAGTAAGATCTTGTCCAGATTGCATTTGTGATGTTCTTGGTTTCTTATAGGATTCTTTTACTTTGTTCTCAGGAAAGTGAAAGTGAGGAAGATATTCTCGGTGAACGTGATGATGATGTGGAGGAAGAACATGAACATGAACATGAACAGGTTCATCCCGAGCCCGAGCCTGAGGTGAAGAAGACTCCTGAAGTTCCTGCACCTCCTAAAGAGGCAGAGAGGCAACTTTCCAAGAAAGAGAGGAAAAAGAAGGAACTTGCTGAGCTTGAGGCTTTGTTGGCAGATTTTGGAGTTGCCCCTAAGGAGACTAATGGGCAAGAGGGCTCTAAAGGTACTTTTGTTTTCAGTTCCGACATGTTTAATAGTACTAATCACATGAATATTCACACTGCTTAGGATACTGATTGCTCCAGGCAATTGTGATGTACCATATTGTCATTTCAAATCAGGCTGTTAAATCTGTCTTGCATTTTGCCAATACTGGTATCCTGCGAATTTTTCAGAGGCTAAACAGGAAAAAAGAGAGGATGTCAGTGTAGACGGAGAGAAGAATGAGAATGCAGCAGGCAGAGAGTCAAAGACATCAAAAAAGAAGAGAAAGAAAGATAAACAGAAGGAGGTGAAAGAGTCTCAAGAGCAACAAGCAAACAACAACGTTGATGCTGTAGATGAAGCTGCTGGGTCTGAACTGACTGAGGAAGAATCTTCACTTGATGTCAAAGAACGGCTAAAAAAGCTTGCATCCATGAAGAAGAAGAAATCAAGCAAAGAGGTGGATGCTGCAGCGAAAGTGGCCGCACAGGAGGCAGCTGCGAGACGTAAAAAGCTGGCTGCTGCTGCAAAGAAGAAGGAGAAGAACCACTATAACCAACAGCCTGTGCGGTAAAATCCCAAATCACCACCATTTTGACCTTGATGGAAATACCAATATGAACATGTATTTCACGGTATACTGTTCATATGAGTCTCTCTGCCTTAATAAATCTTTTGAAGGGTCTGTTTTTTTAGAGTTAAAAGACATTGAATCCTTTTATCTAGTCGTATTACAATGAACAGGTCTACAGACAAAACTTTTCTCTGGAAATTTTCGTTTCTCTTTGAACACTTCTGTTTTTAATCTCAAACCTTTGTAGGTGCAATGACTTTGCAGTGTTTCGTCAACCACCTTATGTATGGTTTTGACGGCATTATTATAGACTTCCTGTTTTTCAATTCATGGTCTTTGCTTTGACCGTAAGCCAAGTTCAGAGATTGTCTGAAATTTTTGTAGGTTGCTAATAACCTTCATAAGGTTGCTTAGGACAGTTTTTGAAGCTTTTTTTTGTCCAAAATACACCATAGTTCAAATTGCTTTTTAAAAGCAAAACAACTTTGTTATTAGATTAAACGTGCAAGTTCCAAATATATATATATATATATATATGTATATATACGGATAAATAAAAACTTCAACAATTATTATTTTGGGTATACTATTACAGTGGCAAATTGAGTATTTTTGAAAAATTACACTAAATCTATTTTTTGTAAACTTTCTATCAGATTTTTATTTTTTTCAAAACTTGTGTATATATGTTATATTTTCTCTATAACATAAAGCGAAATTATAGTTAAAAAATTAGAGTAGCCGTACTATATGAAAAAATAAAATCTTTATATAATAAAATCTTACTGTTAACAGATTCATATATTTATAATAATAAAAATAATTTTCTATATCTTGATAAAATTTGTTATTTTTTTAACTAATTATCATTATTAGTGTAGAACATCCATAAATCAATACTAGATTAAATAATAACTTCTACAAATTAATAAAATTTGTTGGTCCCAAACCGGACCCATATAAAATTTGATCAACTTTAATAAATTAATATGATAATAATTTTTTGAAACCCCTATACCCCTATATAAAAATATAGTCTCAATATTATTTTAAATTAATAATTATCTAAATATATAAATATATATCATTTTTTATCATTCAATAAGCATCTTGTATTTCATAAAAATTGGGGGCAATATAATCCTTACGTAAAGGCCACCCTATCCAACTTTCGGGCATTAGGATCCGTTTCAGTCGTGGACGGCTTTGGTTTTAAAAAACCTCGCGAATTAACTTAGGTTACTGGTGTGGTTCTGGGTGTATTGACCGCTAAGGATCCCGATATGGATCCTTTAAGCTTGTGGTGAAAAGGGGTTTCGTTCTAATGCCCGAAAATAATATTCTAAAGGTTTGGTATGTTCCCCATTACTTGTGTGGATAAGGCCTATATTATAGAGTATATAACTTCGATCATAGGGGTCAATTTCTAGTCGCATAGCTTCATAATAATCCTGTATATATATATATATATACATGTATAAATGATATATTAATGTATTATTTTAAAAATATTTTTTTCTAGAATTCAACTCATTAAAATAATTGTTATATTCTATTTTCAAACTATAATATTATACTATAACATGTTCTAAAAATATATCAAACAAATTTTCCTTTCTTTCTCATTTTAATATTATTTGTTTTTACGTTTCTAAATCCTTAAATCACTGTTTAATAGTCAGTGACGGCCACCGTCGAGAAACCTCGGCTCCTTTTCGAAAAGAAGGGAAAACGACGAAGATTTACATTCCAAGGATATGAAATCAGTCCGATAAAACAAAGGTGCAAACCCATTGCGGATGCCAAAAGAACCAAGGAAAGAATTTCTAGTGCTCGTTACCTGCAAAAAAGAGAGAGAGAAAAAACACAAATAAAGAAACAAAACCGGCCAAATCCGGAGAGTAAACTAGAAAAACTTTGGACTGATAGCACATTTTGCTGAACACCTATTAAAGATTTGTTTGATATTTTTGATATGGCTGCGATTTCGGGTACTACGGGTCGCTTCGGTTCGAGTTAATCGGATTTCGGATAATTTTGGGTTTTTTAAAAGTGGCCGAAACTAACCGAGTAGAATATTTAATCGGGTCGGTTCGGGTATCGAGTATTTCGGGTCAGAAATACCCAATCCGAGCCAACCTGATTTGTACCTGCTTAACGTGAAATGATGCAAAATGAATACCATAAAATGCTTTTGATGGATGCAACAATGATTCAAAACATGTTGCTAAAAAAATGATTCATAGCATAAAAACAAAGTGTTCATAGCATAAACACAACAAATGATTTATGACACATATAAATCAAATAACACAATGTAAAAACAGAAAAAAATCTGCAAAGTGAGAAAGAGAGATATGAAGTTACAAGGATAAAGATTAAGCAGCTCATACATCTATTTGAGACAATTCCAAAGACGTAGGAGCTACACAAGGAAACAAATACTTCAAAAACTCATTATAAAGCAAACAACACCCAATATAATCAAAAAATAGAATCAGTGGATTACATAATGAGTCTTGAAACTCCAAATCTTCAATCATCTAAGCCATGTTTGTAACCTTTGTTGCATTTATTGTGTTTTTTAGCCACTGCTATAAACAAAGTAAAGCTTCAATCATATGTGGTGCTAGGCAACTTCTGTAAGGGTCCAAAATTCTTCCACTTGTGCTGAATGCAGACTCTGAAGCAACTGAAGACACTTGAATGGCAAGCACGTCCTTGGCAAGCTCAGATAATATAGGAAACTTCACACTATTACATTTCACCATGCTAGCACATCATAATCCATTCATAAGAGATTTTTATTATGTGGAACAATTTTCTCCATCAAGTAAATGTCTAACTCACTACTTGCTTCCTCATTTGCAGTTTCATTATCCATCTCCTGATACAAAACATCTCTATCATACCCATCATCGTCAGACAAATCAAAAATCAACTGACTTACTTGTTTAGAATCAAGATCAGCCATATCATAACTCTTGGAACCAGCTTGATAAGAGGTGTTTAGCTTACTGACATAATCTTCATACAAACTCTTCATTGTCGCCTTGATTGAGGATCTTAGATGCTTACTCTCATCACTATCTTTACCATAGAGCTTGTTAAAGCAAATAGATGCAAACTGCATCTTATTCCTAGAGTCAAAGACACTTGCAATGATTAGCAATGGATTCATGTTGAGAAGTCCATCCCAATACTTTTCAAACTTAACTTTCATAGCTAATGCTTGTTCCCTTAAAACTTCATCTCTGTGAGTATGAAATAAGATTATGCTCTAAAATAACTATCTCATTGTAGCATAGGGAAGATGTCACTATCTTAGATACTGAAAATGCCAAAGTGCAGTTGAAAAATAAATTGAGGAACTTCACTAACCTTTGAATGTCGTCCCAGTCATTGTAAATTGGAGGACCTACTCATTTTTCTCCATCTTCATCTATCTCCTTGAAATAGTCATTGTAAAGTTTGTCTTCTGCAAACAACTTCTCAAATGCACCTCTGAATATGAGAGCGGATGTGAGCATAGGGTACGTCAAATTCCACCTTGTAATGCAGTCAAGTGTAACATTCCCTCTACTTACATTCCCTGATAACACTCGTCTTTGAAATAATTCCAGCCTTGGGGTCGATGATCTTACATACTTTATAGCATTCCTAATGGCAACTACACTCTCGTTCATTAAAGCTAAGCCATCTCTCACAGTCAGGTTCAGAAAATGAGCACAACAACGAATGTGTAGATATTCACCATCACTACCTAATGATTGAGGTTTATCATTCACTTTGGCATTGTTAACTATCACTGTAAATACGCTTGCAATGCCCAAATCTTCTAGACAATCACTAAGCTGTTCCACAATTGTTTATCCCTTATGGTCTATGACCGATTTGAAGCTTATGATCCTTTTTTCTGTAACACCCAATTAACATCAATCCAATGCGCTGTCAAAACCATGTAACTCCATGAAGAAGTATGTGCTGTCCATATATGTGGTGAGAGATACTCTCTTCTTATCAACACTGAACAACTTCTACATGTTTTCTTTCTCTTGTAGGGGACATTGAGTAGATGTCTGAAGTTGCAGTCTTTCTACAATGAACCCCTCCTATTCCACAAACGAAAAACGCAACTCAGCTAGTATAATCATCTCATTCACTGACCTTCTAAGCAATTCTTTATCGTACGTCATGACTGTGACTACACCACTACTATCAGGCGCCAAAGTAGACTGAGATCCACTCTCTTTGTAAGTCTTGAACAACCTACATCTTTCCAAGTGGTTATTCATGGGAGTTGTTCTTACTTTTTTGCTGTCACATCCGATTTCCTGCCCACAATATCGACAACTGCTGACTGCTCCATCTGTATTCTCATTCTTTATAAAATGTGCCCATATTGCTGACCTACAAGCAACCTTCTTCCTAGGTCTTGGAGGAATCTCACTCGCTGATTTCTCAGTTGTTGTGTTCTTCTTATTTCATGTTGCATTAGGACCTAAAACTTCTTCCTCTCTATCAATCAACTCGTCATTGTCATCCTGAAAAGATGCCATCTACAAATAGAAGAAAAGCCTAAGTCTGTTTTTAACTTCTAAGTCTATTATTAACTTCTAATTACATTCAAATCTCAAACTATTCTAAACTTGTATAACGTAAGAAATATCTAAAGCACGTTTTAGACAATCAAAATAATTACTATCACGACAAGAAGATTAAGATTAGCTATCTAGATGATCGTACCGGAGCAGCTTGTCAAGGAAATCAAATGCGTACATAGTTTAAGACACAACAAGAACAATGTGGCAGTAGTGAAGAAAACACTTAATGAAAGAAAAGTAAGACGAGCTTGATAAATTTTAAAAGAGAGGTTTAAAATACAAGCCTCGTCGATTTTTTCTTTTGGAAGCCAAGTTTTGTTTGTCTCCCACTGTTTTGTGATCTACAAAAATGTGGTTGATACTCAAGAACGTACAAATCATTATATCATGAGGAAAAAAACTGCATGTGTACAACATGTAATGTCAGCTTACCTCTTTCAGTTCAGTTAGGAACAAACCGGGAAGAAATTGGATTGTCAATGACTTCTAGTGGGTCAAGCTTGTCCTGGAACTCAATGGCATTTGTGAGAACAAACCTGTGTGGTTTTTCTGTTATCCTTTAGCTCATTACATGGAAATTTGAAGCTCAAAGTTAACAATATAAGGTTGAAAGATTAACATACCTAAAGAACTGCTTCACTACTGCCACATTTTTAGATTTAACTGCTTCACGGCCAGCATCAACTGCTTCACTACTGCCACATTTTTAGATTTAACAGCTTCACGGCCAGCATCAACTGCTTCACGGCCAACATCAACTGCTTCACTACTGCAACATTTTTAGAAGACCACCACCTAAACAATCATTTATAATGCTTAATCACAAGTCAAATTCAGGAAAAGGGCTTTCAAAAACCAACACTATTTCTTTGTTTCTCAAAATCTATAGGTATTAGGTTTAGTTAAACACCTATAAATCTGTTCAAACAATAGCCTAGGAACACTTAAGGCAAATCACTTAAATCTTGTGGGTTTACATGCTAAGGAATGGTCAGATTCACAAAATTTACCTTAGCCCCCGGTAAATCACTCCGAGATAAACATTTCGCACCGAGTAGGACTTCCGGTGTGTTTCAAGCACGTGTCATACAGAGGACCTGTTTCTTTGATTGAAACTCACTCAATCTCCATTCCGAAATTGAGAACCTAAAACCGATAATACAATTTGACAGAGTCAAAACTGATAATAATCAAGCCAACAACATCGTACATAACCAATTCCTCTTTTAACATTTCTATCCTACAATTGAATGACTAACAAAATCAAAGAAAATAAAAGACGAAGAGAAGAGAAGGGAAGTTTACCTGAGAATAAGAGAGCCGATTAATTGAAACAAGAGAAGACCATAAGCAAACAGAAAAAGTAGAGAAAAGGAGATGAGAAGAAAACGGAAAGATAAGAAGAAGTGCACAGAAGAAGATGATGGAAAAGAAGAGAATAGAAGAAGGCAGTGACGACATTGGATCATGGAAGAGGCAGCGCGGGAGAGAAGAGAAGAGGCAGCATCGCGAAGAGAAGAGAAGAGAAGAGAAGAGAATAGAAGAAATTAGGTTAGGTTTATTAATATTCCGGTTAAGTAATAACCGATCGCGTCTATAGAACCGAACCGAACCGAACAGACACAATACTCGAATTTCAATTAAAACCTGATCCATTTTACCCAATTAAGATTCCACTAACCGACGCGATTCGTCAATTTCTCGGTTCGGTTCGGGTCGGAAATTTCGGGTCGGTCAGTTATCCCAACCCTAATTTTTGATATTCTATAATAGCACTAGTCAAACACTACAAAAATTTTCCCTTCTTTCTCATTTCCTGATGTAAGACAAAAAAACAATTTCCCTCCAAATGTCTCTCTGACCCACAAATTCGAAACTTCTTACCAGATACCAGTGCAAAAAATCCTCAATTGAATTAGCAACATGTGTTGTTCGCCATATACGTGACCACATACCTCGTCAAAATCCCTAATTTCGCGAATCAAAGGTACGTATTTCTTACTCGGCTGATTTCTTTTTGTTTTGTCTCTTGTTTCTAATTTATTTGCTCAATTCGTCATTGATGTAAAAAACAGAAGTTCCAGTTGTAATCATGTCGTTGTAGAACGTATTTACCAGAATTGAAATGTGATTGATTGTTTTTTTGGGATAAATTGTTAATAAATTATCAAGTAACCAAGCTGTTCAAGAGATTACAACTGTAAGATTAGATCTCAAGCCCACAAAAAATTAACTAGGCCATGATTTACAAGAATAATAACATACCTAATGAAAATAGAATTTAGTGAAATTTAAACCATTGAGATAACATGCCTCTGCATCGTTTGGATGAGCGTTCGTTTGGACCATAAGCAAACAGAAAAAGTAGAGAAAAGGAGACGAGAAGAAAACGGAAAGATAAGAAGAAGTGCACATAAGAAGATGATGGAAAAGAAGAGAATATAAGAAGGCAGTGACGACATTGGATCATGGAAGAGGCAGCGCGGGAGAGAAGAGAAGAAGCAGCGTCGCGAAGAGAAGAGAAGAGAAGAGAAGAGAATATAAGAAATTAGGTTAGGTTTATTAATATTTCGGTTAAGTAATAACCGATGGCGTCTATAGAACCGAACCGAACCGACACAATACCCAAATTTCAATTAAAACCTGATCCATTTTACCCAATTAAGATTCCACTAACCGACGCGATTCGTCAATTTCTCGGTTCGGTTCGGGTCGGAAATTTCGGGTCGGTCAGTTATCCCAACCCTAATTTTTGATATTCTATAATAGCACTAGTCAAACACTACAAAAATTTTCCCTTCTTTCTCATTTCCTGATGTAAGACAAAAAAACAATTTCCCTCCAAATGTCTCTCTGACCCACGAATTCGAAACTTCTTACCAGATACCAGTGCCAAAAATCCTCAATTGAATTAGCAACATGTGTTGTTCGCCGTATACGTGACCACATACCTCGTCGAAATCCCTAATTTCGCGAATCAAAGGTACGTATTTCTTACTCGGCTGATTTCTTTTGGTTTTGTCTCTTGTTTCTAATTTATTTGCTCAATTCGTCATTGATGTAAAAAACAGAAGTTCCAGTTGTAATCATGTCGTTGTAGAACGTATTTACCAGAATTGAAATGTGATTGATTGTTTTTTTGGGATAAATTGTTAATAAATTATCAAGTAACCAAGCTGTTCAAGAGATTACAACTGTAAGATTAGATCTCAAGCCCACAAAAAATTAACTAGGCCATGATTTACAAGAATAATAACATACCTAATGAAAATAGAATTTAGTGAAATTTAAACCATTGAGATAACATGCCTCTGCATCGTTTGGATGAGCGTTCGTTTGGACCATAAGCAAACAGAAAAAGTAGAGAAAAGGAGACGAGAAGAAAACGGAAAGATAAGAAGAAGTGCACAGAAGAAGATGATGGAAAAGAAGAGAATATAAGAAGGCAGTGACGACATTGGATCATGGAAGAGGCAGCGCGGGAGAGAAGAGAAGAAGCAGCGTCGCGAAGAGAAGAGAAGAGAAGAGAAGAGAATAGAAGAAATTAGGTTAGGTTTATTAATATTTCGGTTAAGTAATAACCGATCGCGTCTATAGAACCGAACCGAACCGACACAATACCCGAATTTCAATTAAAACCTGATCCATTTTACCCAATTAAGATTCCACTAACCGACGCGATTCGTCAATTTCTTGGTTTGGTTCGGGTCGGAAATTTCGGGTCGGTCAGTTATCCCAACCCTAATTTTTGATATTCTATAATAGCACTAGTCAAACACTACAAAAATTTTCCCTTCTTTCTCATTTCCTGATGTAAGACAAAAAAACAACTTCCCTCCAAATGTCTCTCTGACCCACGAATTCGAAACTTCTTACCAGATACCAGTGCCAAAAATCCTCAATTGAATTAGCAACATGTGTTGTTCGCCGTATACGTGACCACATACCTCGTCGAAATCCCTAATTTCGCGAATCAAAGGTACGTATTTCTTATTCGGCTGATTTCTTTTGGTTTTGTCTCTTGTTTCTAATTTATTTGCTCAATTCGTCATTGATGTAAAAAACAGAAGTTCCAGTTGTAATCATGTCGTTGTAGAACGTATTTACCAGAATTGAAATGTGATTGATTGTTTTTTTGGGATAAATTGTTAATAAATTATCAAGTAACCAAGCTGTTCAAGAGATTACAACTGTAAGATTAGATCTCAAGCCCACAAAAAATTAACTAGGCCATGATTTACAAGAATAATAACATACCTAATGAAAATATAATTTAGTGAAATTTAAACCATTGAGATAACATGCCTCTGCATCGTTTGGATGAGCGTTCGTTTGGATAATAGTATGGTAGCGTGTCTCAAACTGATCAATCAAGCCTTCGAAAAAGATCCTCAACCAAGCTTGGGTTACCACCATGTAATCGGACATTTCATTCTGACCATATGAGGTAGAGAGCCACCTGCGTAGATAATTTCTTCTGAGGTGAGAAGCCAAGTTATTGATATACACGTTTTAGCACTCGTTAGGAGCCTCGTTTAGTTAATTTAAACATACATTTCTACTGAATTCTCATCATTTTATACTCCAAATAGCCCAATTCATACAAATTAGCATATACATTGCATTCAAGGAAATTTCAGGTAGTAGAGCACATAAACAGAGCATTCATGACAAGCGGAAGCTGAAGAGTCACATAAGGCTCTCGGTGAACTTGAGCCGATGTTGAGTCTGAAGATTGAGCTTGGAAGAGCCAACACACACCCTTGTCGTGATCGAGTTCATTTTGTAGAAATAGCAGCACTTTGAGCCAAGTCTAATTTGGAGAAAGAACAGCACTCTGGGTCGAGTATAACTCAAGCTCCCAACTCGAGCCCCCAACTCGAGCCCCCATACTCGAGCTCCAAACTCGAGCCCCCAACTCGAGCCCCCAACTCGAGCTCCCAAATTGATCTCCCCACTCGAGCTCCCAACTCGAGCCCCCAACTCGAGCTTTCAACTCGAGCCCCCAACTCGAGCTCCCAACTCGAGCTTTCAACTCGAGCTCCCAACTCGAGCTCCCAACTCGGGCCCCAACTCGAGCCCCCAACTCGAGCCCCCAATTTAAGCTCCCAACTCGAGCCCCCAACTCGAGCTCCAAACTCGAGCTCCAAACTCAAGTTCCCAACTCGAGCCCCCAGCTCGAGCCCCAGCTAGAGCTCACTCACGCGCTAGATCGAGCTCGAATACTCACGTAAACAAACGCGTGAGTTCACTCACTCGAGCTCAACTCGAGTGCCCACTCGCGGAGGGCCAGCTCAGACACACTACTACTCTTTTCATTATTGGGCCAAACCGAGGCTAAAATCCAGTGCGCATTGGGCCGAGTTTATCTAGGGTTTTGCTATGAGTTTAGTATAAATATTCTTACATGTTGCAAAACCCGAACCCTAGTTTTTGTAATTGATTTTGCTTGCGAACTTAGAGCTTTGTAATCAAACGCACCCTTCTGATTTTGAGTTTATTTTTATGCAGTTCAGTTTTACATTAAGCGTTGATTTCATACCTTGTTCGAGTTCTTTACTGATGCATTCAAACCTTGAATTCGTGCTTGTTGTTAAACTCATGAGTTCTGAGTAGTCACCTAGGGTTCGTGAGGATGAGTTAGGTCTGCGTGACACTTAGGTTTTCTAGGGCGCTTAGGGTTAGATTTATGTAAGCCTTTTCTGATTTCGTGTTATCATCACTAGCTTCATTCTGATCAACTGAGGCTTGTTCTGAGACGTTCTAGCACTGATGGGTGTTTGGGAGAGCGTCTGACTGAACCACTTCAAAGATTCACATGCTCAGCTCGAGGGATCGAATGTCTGAGGTGTGAATCTACGTTAAACGAGTTGATCGTTCAGTCCGAGTAGATTATCAAACGCCTATGGCGATAAGGTCTGTTAGTAGTCTGCTCGAGTTTGTTTACCACGAGAGTGGACTCATTATTTGTGTTCTTGTTGCCTAGAGACTAGCTCAATTGAGTGATATCAAGTGCGTAGTTAGCTTAAGAGTCACGTTGTCCCATGGGACTCTCTCCTCAGGATCCTGCTCTCCCACCCTACGTTAATTCTATTTGATACTCTACTACACTGCTTTGTTTATTTTCGTTTTAAAGGTTTGAATTAGGTTGTTAGATAAGCCACACTTCCATTGGCTTGAATTAGAGTAGTTAACTGCATCCTGATTGATAATTACATTCCCAGTTGGATTGACGCCTATTATACTACAACCGACATACAAGTATAATAGGATTTGACAATAGACGAAAAATCCTGTTCTCAAATTGGCGCCGTTGTCAAATGGGTCTCTGCTAGTTACAATTAGGATTGTTATCTTTCTAGGCTCAAGTTCTTTTTACTCTTCGTTACATACTCACTTGTGGCACTGTGTTTTGTGTTCTGTTTCAGGTGATTTCAACCTCCAGTACGTCAACTTGATCCTACTGCTCAGCTTGATTTCACTCAATTCATGCAGACACGTTCACAAGGAAATCATAATCTTCTCGAGCTTCTTGATAACATTAATAAACTACCACGCGAGTTAAGAGCGCAGAGAAACCAAGTCTACAGTACGCTTACAGAGCGAGTGATAATGAACGCATACACAGAGTCGAACACACACGTTCCCCCTGTGGACCAACCTCCTCAGAGGAGACCGCGAACAATAGGCGCTGGAGATGCACCAAGTACTCACACCCAGAGACATGGGAATGTTCCCCCAGCCATAAGGAACAACAACTTTGAGATCAAGAGCAGTCTCATCTCTACGATCCAAAATAGGCAGTTTCACGGCCTACCTTCTGAAGATCCGTTTGATCACTTGGACGAATTCGAGTGACTCAATGGACTGCAAAGGCTCAATGGAGTCAGTGAGGACGCATTCAAACTGAGGTTGTTCCCGTTTTATCTCGGAGACAAAGCCCATATCTGGGAGAAGCACTTACCGCAGGGCTCCATTACTTCATGGGAAGCTTGTGAATCTGCGTTTCTCGCCAAATTCTTCTCCAATTCTCGAACTGCAAAGTTGAGAAACGCTATCTCTACCTTCACCCAACAGAATTTTGAAACCTTTGCTGAAGCCTGAGAGAGGTACAAGAATTATCACTCATTGCCCACATCATGGATACCCTGCTGAGACTCTGCTCAACAATCTCTACAGAGGAGTTCAACCTATAATCCGCAGGTTATTGGATACCGCAAGCCATGGAAATTTCCTTAACCAAGACGTCACTGATGGTTGGCAGCTAGTGGAGAATATGGCATAGGCAGATGGACAATATAATGAGGACTACGACAAAACGGTCATAAACACGGTGGACACAGACACAGTCAGTAGGAAGGAACTCTAGCGCCTGAACGTCAAGTTCGACAAAATCGACAGGCTGCTGCAAGTACAACACAAACATGTCCACTTCATGATTGGAGATGAACATGTTTCTGACGAGGAGTATGATCAGGTTTAGGAGATCAAATATTTGCAGAATCAGGGAGGTGGTTCCAAGCAGTACAACAACTACAAGCAGCACCCAAACCTCTCATACAGAAGCAACAACAAGGCAAATCCCCAAGACCAAACCTACCCACCGAAACCCCCACACGCTCAGTCGGATGCGTTTGTCCCGAAGCACCAATATCACAAGAGTTACCAGCCATCTGCAAACATACCACCTGGGTATGAAGCACACACTCCACAAACCGCTACACAGCCACCAGAAGTTTTGAGCCTCCTCCAAAAAATTCTGAAGGGACAGAAAGCGTGTGCTGCTGAAGTCACGCATAAATTTTCAGAGGTGCACTTTAAGATTGATGCTTCTCACAACGATCTCACGTGCAAGTTTGAGACACTGAACACAAGACTCAAGTACGTGGAGAGTCAGCAAGCGTCATCTTCTACTGTGAAGACAACATGCCAACTTCTAGGGAAAGCAGTTCCCAACCCAAAAGAGTATCATGCCAATGCCATCACCCTGAGAAGTGGACGCGATTTATTGATTCGAGCAGAGAGTAGAAAGGATACTGAGGACAGTAAGGTTCAGGAGGGGGAGGATATTCTCATCACGGATCAGACAGAGACTCGACTTGGAGCTGTTCCTAAGCCACACTCTGTTGAAAAACCCACACCTAAGCTCGACACAACCAACCAAGCTGAACCCAGATCCAACACTTCAGACGCTCATCCACCTACAGGAACCCCAGAGAGGAGTAAACCATTTGTTTTTTTACCATATAAACCCCAATTAACCTTTCCCCAAAGGTTCAAGAAGGAGCTTACTGAGAAGTATAAGGCGCTCTTTGACAAGTAGATGAAGGACATTGAGGTGAAGATTCCGATTCTGGACGCTTTTATGCTAATGCCTTCATACCAGAAATTTCTCAAGGACGCAGTCAAGGAGAGAACTCAAGCAGTCGAGGGTATGGTCGTACTGACACATGAGATTAGCGCCATTATACAAAGGAAAATTGTGCCAAAAAAAGCTTGGTGATCATGGAACCTTTACAATCGCATGCTCGCTTGGACCCTTATCATTCAGCAAGTGTCTCTGTGATCTAGGCGCCTCAATCAGCCTCATGCCGCTTTCAGTCGCAAAAAGATTAGGCTTTGTTGATTGCAAGTCTTGCAAAATCTCATTGATTTTGGTAGATAGGTGAGTGAGAATCCCTCATGGCATCCTGAAAGACCTTCCTATGAAGGTGGGGGGAGTTGAGATACCAACGGATTTGTTTTATTGGAGATGGAAGAAGAACCTAAGGACCCCCTATTATTTGGAAGACCTTTCTTGGCCACAACGGGAGCGTTAATTGACGTTAGGAATAGATTTATCACTGAATCTCGGTCCAGATCTTAGAATGAAATTCAACATCAATGACGCGATTAAGAAACCGACGATCGAAGGTCAAGTGTTTTCAGTGCACGAGATGGACACTCTTGCTGATGAGCTGTTAGAAGAATTGGCAGCAGAGGATCAACTGCAAGTTGCTCTAACAAAGCCATCCGTTGAAAGGTACCTGAATATGGAAGCTGAACACTATGCGAACCTGCTTGATTGCCACATGCCAGTCAAGAGTTCAACGATGAATGAGGAATTGGACTCGAGTGCACCTGAGGTAGACTCGAGACAGAGACTCGAGCTGAAAGTGCACGAATGCCATGCATTCAAACCTTGAATTCATGCTTGTTTTTAAAATCATGAGTTCTGAGTAGTCACCTAGGGTTCCTAAGGATGAGTTAGGTTTGTGTGACGCTTAGGTTTTCTAGGGCGCTTAGGGTTAGATTTATGTAAGCCTTTTTCTGATTTGGTGTTATCATCACTAGCTTCATTCTGATCAACTGAGGCTTGTTCTGAGACACTCTAGCACCGATGGATGTTTGGTAGAGCGTCTGACTGAACCACTTCAGAGATTCACATGCTCAGCTCGATGGATCGAATGTTTGAGGTGTGAATCGGTGTTAAGTGAGTTGATTGTTCATTCTGACTAGATTATCAAACGCCTAATTCAATGCAAAGCAAAGAACCTTACCAGGGCTTGACATGCCGCGAATCCTCTTGAAAGAGAGGGGTGCCTTCGGGAACGCGGACACAGGTGGTGCATGGCTGTCGTCAGCTCGTGCCGTAAGGTGTTGGGTTAAGTCCCGCAACGAGCGAATTCGTTGGGAAAAACTAATAAGTTTTTGAACTTTAACCTACTTTAACTTTATATCTAATTGAATGTCTAATTGAATGATATTTCTTATAGATATTTGGTTTTTCTTGGATTATCTAAATTTGATATTTTTAGATACTTTTTCAGACCTATTGCGGATACTAAGTAGCAGTCAAAAATTTGTATCCATTTTTCATGATATTATGCATGGATTAGATATATCATGGCGAATTCTTCAGAAAATTTTTTGCCTACCACATCGAAATAGAACGAAATTCATTTGATTTATTCACTCATATGTAACTATCAAATTCCTTTTATTAAGATTAACTCCAAAGATAAATATATATTCCGTTTTTTAACTTATTTTTTAAATTATTCGTCTAGAAGAAACGAAATAGTCAAAATAAACTTTTTCTGAAAATCTAGATGGAAATAAAGAAAATTCGAATTTAGAATTTTTCAAAATAAAAAAAAGAGGATTTATTTCTCACAAGATATTTGCGTTTTCAATTGCGATTGATAAACCAGCGTTTATATATAGATGTAGGAGGATCTGTTAGTAGTCTGCTCGAGTTTGCTTACCACGAGAGTGGACTCATTATTTGTGTTCCCGTTGCCTAGAGACTCGCTCAATTGAGTGATATCAAGCGCCTGGTTAGCTTAAGAGTCATGTTGACCTATGAAACTCACTCCTCAGGATCTTGCTCTCCCAGCCTGCGTTAATTCTATTTGATACTCTACTGCACTGCTTTGTTTATTTTCCTTTTAAAAGTTTGAATTAGGTTGTTAGATAAACCACACTTCGATTGGCTTGAATTAGAGTAGTTAACTGCATCCTGATTGATAATTATATTCCCAGTTTAATTGACACCTATTATACTACAACCGACATACAAGTATTATAGGATTTGACAATAGACGAAAAATTATGTTATCAGTTATCATTGAATCCCAACAAGCGACATAGTTTTTCTTAATCTATAAGTAATTATAATGATTCAATTAATGACATGAGTATCAATGATTCAATTCTTTTATTATAGGAGGTAGATTAAAAATGTTTTAAGAAATAGATTTAGGTGTTTCATCGGATTTTGTCCATTCAAATATTTGACAAAAAAACATAATAAATAGATAATTTACGCATCAAATAGGTTATTCTGGATTGCGTGGAAGCGGAGAGTCTCTTTTATTCAATTTGAAGTTGACT